>JAGMWU010001037.1:0-18536 GCA_018697195.1 Certhia americana | reverse complement strand
CACACACCCACAGCCTCACACACCTCACAAACTACAGCCCCTCACGGATCTCCGAGCGCCCCTCAGCACCGCGCACCCCACAGCCCTCAGCCGCCCGCCCCTCACGAATCTCGCAGCATTCGGTCCCACGCACCTCTCAACTTAGAGCCCCTCAGCCCCACAGGAATGCTACAGGACCTCCACAGCTCCTCAAACCCTACACACCTCACGGCTCCTCAGCCCCACACGGATCCCCGTGTTCCCCTCACAAATCCCCGAGTGCCTCTCAAGGACCCCATAACCATCAGCTCCGCGAACCTCAAAGCACCGAAAGCCGCCTCAGTCCCTTATGGACCCCACAACCATCAGCCCCGAACACCTTGCAGCCCCTCACGGGCCCCAGAGACCCCCCAGATCATCGGGAGCCTGTCACGAAACTCCTCACAGACTCCACAGCGCCTCAGCCACACACATACACACCTCCCCCAGCCCGTCCGGCGCGATCGCCCCTCACGGACCCCACAACCCTCTGCCCCTCACACTTCACAGCCCCTGAGGCCGCCTCGGTCCTTCACGGACGCCACAACCCTCCGCCCCCCCGCACCTCTCACCCCACAGCTCCTCAGTCCTCACCCCCTCATGGACACCACAGCTCCGCAGGCTGCCCCATTCCCGCGAACCCCTCCCAGCCGGACGTACCGCACACAGCTGCCGGCGGCGCGAGCCGCCCGGACCGAACAGGATCCCAACAGCACAAAAGCCGCAACGGCACCGCCGCCTCAGAATTCAAACCTCTCCCACCTCCCCATTGGCCGCGCCCCGCCCCACCTGATTGGCGCCGTCCTGCGTCGCCCCGGGGCATCACGGGAAATGTAGTTTTCGACTCACCCGCGGCAGCCCGCGTGGGGGGAAAAAATAATTTTATAAACAATGCGCTCGCAGTTAATCACATCTGAAATGCATGCTCCTGTTCCTGCTCGCGTGTGTTCCCGTTCTTCCCTTCTGTTAACCGCTGGCACCTGCTGATTATCCACGTTATTCCTCTGACTCAAATTCATCCGGTCATTTTTCCTGCAGCGTTCACTTCATGCAACTGTTGATGAGTTCTGCTTTAGTGACACAGAAAAACTCACTTTCTGGTATCCCTGAAAAGTAAATAGTTTGACACTCCCAGCAGTGGCTCCCAGAAGTGTAAGGCTGTGGTAATATAATGTTCAGTCCCATTAATCACCTTCTCTCTACAAGTATAAAAGGAACTCATGATTCTGCTTTTTATGTTTGATAATGAAGACAGAAACATTTATTACTTTCTCTGTAAGCTATTCGGTTAAAATCCTTGTAGTTAAGTCCCACAGCAGTAATGCTGAAAAGCCAAGTGGGCTTGCTAGCTCCTCTTCAATCTGCTCAAGGCAAAGTGGACCCTGAGCTAAAGAAATGGCTCTCTCCAGAATATTCTGGTCTTTTCAGAAAACTCCTTCCTTAGCAACACTAAAGCCACAACCATGAAAGATATGCAGGAAAAGGGGCTTAAGTTCCTTTACTGTCAATTACCTCAGTTTTTTCACACTGAGAGCTTCAGTGTATGCTCCTTCACACACCAGTGCCTGTCGCAGTAGAGAGGGACACAACACTCCAAGCTTCAAGCAGCAATAGCAATCTTTATTGTTCAGAGCTCATATTTACATGGCTTCCAAAACCAAAAGTGTGTTCAATCCCACCTGACTAGTAATTTTGTTGCCACCCAGTTCACTGGCCAATAGCTGCCTGGGTACGTGCTTGCCAAAGATTGGCCAGCGTCCATTCCTTGCATTTAAGTCCTTCTGCTTTTCAGTGCTTTCTTCCTTAAACATATTTCCCTTAAACGTATTTTCCTTAAACATATCATCCAGACTGATAAAGCTAACCCTTCCAGCCAGGGATCTATCCCAGCAAATCCTCCATGTGATGCATGCCATCAAACATTTCACAACCATGTCCATGAGCTGACAAAAGAAAATCAATAGCGACATGATTTTGAAAGGTAGCATGCCACATGCTATCTACATCTGTAGCCAAAGCACTCAAAATTTTAAAAGTTTAACTGATGCTTTTTGCTACAAAGCAAGCCAATCTATTTAATTCAGAAACTATTGGGGTAACATTTTGCTTTCCTGTTCCAATTCAGTCCCACATATCATGTCCTGGTGTATAATTAAAAAATATACATCCTTCTGCTGACAATATCTCAAAAATGTCTAACTCATGGGGTTCTAGTGAAGCAACAGGCAAATGGTCATCCCAAAGATCCCACAGTTCCATACAGCGGGTTGTGGCATTACAATTGTTCTGGGAAGAGCGCTGCATTTTGACCATATTTTGTGTTCCTTGTATACTTTGTGTGCCATTCAAGGGCACCCCCACTAAGCAGGTGTGAAAAGGTTGTTCTGGTTGTGCCACAGAAACACAAAATCGTGTCTGATTCCATGCATGGAGCAGGACACCCAAATACTGTTCCTGTTCCACTGCCTCAGCTGAGGCTGCTGGTTGTGATCCAGAGCAGAGTGTAGAGCAGTGTGCACACACCGAGCAGGTACCCATCAAATTCCAACATCTGTAGAAACACAAGCATACCCGTGCCCCCAGGTGAAAAGGTCCCAAGGACCTTCCCACTTGTTGGTAACAAGGTCCCATACCCATACCTTAGGCTTGGGCAACTGGACATCACTAGAGGACTGCAAAGACAAAAAAAAAAAAATACTTAAAATTATAGTGTTTTGGGAGTTTGGCAATATCGTAAGGTGATTCAGTGTATATAGAGCTTTGGCCACCTACTTTGCAGGCTTTCACCAGACATGCCCCTCTTTGTTTTTTGAGGATGCACTTCAAAGTGTCATGGGCATGTTCAACATGGCTTGGCCTGTAGGGGAATGAGGAATGCCAGTGAGACGTGACACGCCCCTTAACTGCAAGAATTGATGAGTTTTCTGTGAGATACATGCAGGGCCATTGTCAGTTTTAATGGTGTGGGGAACGCCTAGGAGAGCAAAGGCTAGCTGCCAACACGCGATAGCATCATGGCTGGTTTTTTCTTGCATGAACTGAGACCCATATACTGGACAAAAAGGTATCCACTGAAACAGGTACATACTTCAGACAACCAGATTCAGAAATGTGTGCAACATCTGTCTGCCACACTTGTAAGGCTCGCGGGCCACGGTGGTTAACACCCATCTGCAGTGGCACAGCGCGGCCTTGACAATCAGCACAAGTGTTAACAACATTGCAGGCCTTGGTATCTGGTAACACAAAGTGGTTTTGTAAGGCTGGAACACCTTGGTGACAAAGCCATGTGATGCTCTTGCTTGTGCCAGCATGTCTGGCTGTGGTGCTGTCCAGGCAGAGCTGGCTAATCAATCAGCTCAGGCACTACCTGTGATTTCACAGAGGTGTGTGCAGCTTTCTTAAGTGGTTTAACAAGGTGTCAATATTCAAAACTAACCAGCTAATTGGTTCTGTTGGTCTAGAGGAAGGTGTTAGCAGGAAACACGGAAAATCACTTCCATAGCTGATGGATTTTCTCTTTACCTAAAAACCTAGTTATTTTAAACCACAACATTCCCCACTCCTGGGCTCTGTGAATACACATTTAAAAATTATCAAAATTACACTCAACTCCTACTTACAACAATAAAAACTACCAAATTAAACAGAAGGAAAAAAATTCTTACACTAACCTCCACCTCCAGACATTTCACTATAATTACAACAGAAATTTTCCACTATCCTTCTATTTAACCCTATGACTTAATACTCGCTTTGCCCTTTATTTCTCCTAATTAATCGCTATCTCACAGCTTTCATCAACTGCCCACATTCTCCACCAAAAGATTTATTGGTTTCGGTAAACAGGCACAAACACCAATTAAGTGTAATGGTTTTGGTTTGACAATATGAGTTTCACAGCCAATGCACCAATAAATTTAGTGGGTCTATTGCTGGTTGAACACCAGTGCACCCACTAGAATTACTTACTCATTTTCTGCTGCGAGATAAGGATTAGGAGGAGGGCAAAACAGGTTATAACTAAAAACCAAGCTATGCTAAACTACAACACTTGGGGAAGTTAACTCAGGGTCACCGTTAAGAATATTCAACAAGGGTGATAATTGTGAGGTACTTAACCCTAAATACGGTCATACCCAGTTGATGCTAACTACAAGGTTTAGTGCATCAGTTAATGTTTGGATCTTGGTTGAAAATTGAACTGTTTCTGGGTGTATTGTTTGGTCTAATATTTTAACTCCTAAGTATTTCCATGGCGGTTGATGTTGCACCTTTTCAGGTGCAATTTCCAACCCAAACTCTTGCAGGGCTTGCATCAATTTTTGCTGAATGTGTAAAAGGCCATCTTTGCTTGAAGTTGCTATTAAAGTGTCATCCACATAATGATAACAATAAGCTCCCAGGAATTGTTCTCTTACTGCCAAGAGTGCCTGTGCAACATACCACTGGCAATTTGTTGGACTATTTTTTATATCCTATGGCAGCACTTTCAATTGATATCCTTTGACTGGTGCTGCATGATGGATACAAGGCACTGTAAATGCAAATTTGGGGATATCATCAGGATATAAAGGAATGCTAAAGAAACAGTCTTTTAAATCAACAAATCAGGATGTCCCAAGTAGCAGGTATCATAGCAGAGGATGGCATTCCAGGCTGTAAAGCACCTATACTTTCTATAACTTTATTAATTTTTCTTAAATCATGGCATTACCTTCCATTTGCCTCATTTCTTTTTAGTCACAAACACAGGAGCATTCCATGGACTTGCTGATGACTCAGTATGTCTTTGATTTAATTGTTCTTGAACCAACAATTAAAGGCTGTTTAGTTTTTCTTTTTCAAGGGGCCACTGATCAACCACACAGGTCGCTTGGTGAGTCATTTTAAGGCTAATGTAGGATGTTTTATACCCTTCAGCACAGTGGCCCCTGTTAAAAATCCATTCCCAGCCGAACCCCCCACGCTGCCAAGACATCCCCTGCCCACAGGTTGAGTGGCACAGCAGTAACATAGGGACGGCTCGTGGCTGGCTGTTCTTCTGGAGTTTTAACTAAACCAGGCTTACTGCTCAAGTAACTTTGTGTGGTACCTCTAAGGCTGGCAACAACAGATTCTGCAGCTTTAGTGGGCCACGATTGAGGCCACATGTTAGCACATATGATAGCAACATTTGCTCCAGTATCTATCATCCCACTATCCTCGATGTGGGATGGATTTGCCCGAGGTATTGTAAGAGTACAAACTATGTTTTGTATCTTCGGTCAGATACAACCTGAGTCCAGTGTACTCGAGGTTCCCCTGTTGAGCCAAAGCCTCCTCACACCTTTGAGTCTGTTTGAAGAACACAAGACTTAAAAGGCACAAGTTGAGCAATATGATTTTTACTGGAATAGTTACAGGAGGAGTAGGTGTTGATACTATAGCACATATTTGTCCAGTATAGTCTGCAGCTGTAACTCCAGGGTGAACAAAAAATACCCTGTAATGTTGTACTTGATCGTCCTAGTAGTAATGCACTTGATCCTTTCCCAATAGCCCCATGGGTTTTGAGAGGGATTTTATATACCTTTAATAAGTCTACAGTTATGCAGACTACATAGTCTATAGTGTCAGTGGTGGAAACATCCATGCCAGCTGATCCTCTTGTTTTCCCGGGGAGCCAGTCACACAGGCCTGCACTGGGGGTGGGAAGGTGCCTGTGTCTGTGTGCACTTCCCCTTGGCACTCTAGTCCCTGTTTCTCTGTCCACTAAGAGGTTGTCCGTTAGCATGGAATTTAGACCAGCATTGCTTGGCAAAATGACCAGGTTTTCTGCAGTGGTAATCATTTCCCATTGTAGGCACAGCTCTCCATTTCTGGTGTGTCCCCAGTGGGCTAGACTTACGGGGACAACTTGCTTTCACATGGCCTTGCCCGCATCCATAGCATTGGTGCGACAACCTCAGAGCAGCTACAATGAAACCAGCTAACAAAGCCATTCTACAGGATATGGTTCCCACTTCAGCACACACATCTATCATTTCATCTAAGGATGGATTTTCACTTGGTAAAAAGGCTATAGCTTTCCTGCACTCTTCATTTGCATTGTCTCGTGCCAATAGCAGTATCAGCTGATTTTTTTGCATCGTTATTTACTATTTGCTTTTCCATTACGTTTTGTAATTGTTCCATAAATTGCATAAAAGGCTCTTCGGGGCCCTGCTTAATTGTTGCATATCTCTGAGCTGGTGTTGCCATTGTCATGTTTCCAACTTCCATCAGGGCCTGCCTTCCTAAATCTCTTGCCTGGGCCAATATCAAGGGATTTAGGCATTCTTGCAACTGTGGGTTATCTACGGGAGGCAATCCCAGAAGTTCAGTGACCCCTGCCCCAAAGTGTGGATCTTGCTGCGGCACCATTAAATTACACAGCCCTTGCTCTTGTGCATATCATCACCAGGTGGACTCAAACAGCACGTATTGAATTGGGGTATGGAGCAACCTCCCTGTTTACTTGATATCAAAGGGTGTCATTTCCTCAGCAGCTAGAAACTGTAACATGTCTGCTACAGCCCGAGACCCCAGCCCCTGTTTGGTGGCTAGTTGGTGGAACTGGGAGAGAACTTTAAAGGCAACATGTATATCAGGTACAGGCCTGTCGTTTTGCAGCTCTTGGCCACCTGAGAACAGCGAGGACATAGCTATGGAAATTCGTTCAGTGGTTTTAAGATCCCCCACTAGCAAATCCCATTAATTTCACACGTTGCCAAAAGCTAACCCGACTGTATGCTGAGATAGTAGCTGGTACCAGATGCACAGTAAAAACATCCTCCTGAAGGCCAGCAGGAGGGCAATAACTTGGGCCCCGCTGTTATGATCCCATAAATTTATTAACAAAGGGGGTTCCTTGGGCCTCTCAGGCTTTGGCTGTGGACACAGCAGGATGCAGCATCCTGCAGCCCTGTGTGCTGGCAGTTCCCTGCTGGGACTCTCAGCGCCAAGTCCCGCTTGGCTCCTGACTGCTTTGTCCATGCCAAGGCTGTGATTGGGCATATCAAGCACTGGCAGGGCTGTAGGCATGTGTCCATCACCACGCTGGTCATCTGTAGGCAGAGGAGGATAGAACAGGTTAGAGGAAACCAGGGGTGCAGGACAAGGTGCACATGGTGCAGGCAGTGCTGCAGGGATAGGAGGCTGGAACAGCCATTTCTTGCCTGTCCTACTCGATGCAGCAACTACTGCCCAAATGCTCCCTCTTGTGCTCCACTACCACTGCGGGTCTCAGCAGGTGGGGTCTGTGGGGCCTCAGCTGCACCTTCTGCATTTCACTCAGCTTCCAGCAATTCCAATGTATCCTGCACCAGCCTTCAGGCAGTCGCAATATTTAAAGCAGTCTCGTCGCCTTGACAGACTGACTCAAAAATCAATTCACCAACACGATCCCAGTTTTTAACACTGAATGCAGCTTCTATGGTGACACCTACCCCTTGGCACTTACACCACAGCAATAAAGTTTACAGTGCCTGTTTATAGGATTTTATACCTTGTCTGCACAGCATAAGGGTCCATACATTCACTATAGCTTTTTCTTCAGATGACAAATGAGCTTTTCCTCTGGTTGACAATAGAGCTCCCATAGCTCCCAGTGCCTCACCTTCTTAACTGTAGGTGTGGACCTTTGCAGCTCTCCAGGCTGCACCGCTGTCCAAGCTTCAGTGTATGCTCCTTCACACACCAGTGTCTCCTGATTCAGAGGTACACTCTTGGATTCTGGACTGTCTTCCTTCAGTTCACTCTGAGAAAAAGCAGGAGCTGGGACTCTCTGAGCTACCACCCCGTGAAAGGGCATTGAGGCCAGGTGGGCAGCCCTGTTAAAGTCACACGTGTCCTCTGGGTTGGCACAAAGGCTCTTGTTCTTGTACGAGCCTGTCACAATTGCATCCTCAGTCAAACGTTCAATCCCATTCAGCTCATCCTGGGAAAAAAAAAAAAAAAAGACAAGACAGTGAAAGCCTGCAGATTTTATGACAAATGTTACTTTGCTTAAAAGCTGAACATTTCCCTTCCCTTTCTACCACTCCATCACCTTCCAACATAAATAGGACATTCAGTCTTCATGAATTCTACTTATCCTAGAATCCCAGAATAGTCTGCATTGGAAGGGACCTTAAAGACCATTGACTTCCACCCCTGAACATGGGCAGGGACACCTTCCACTGCTCCAGGTTGCTCCAAGCCCCATCCAGCCTGGCTTGGAACACTTCCTGGGACAAGGCAGCCACAGCCACAACATGATATTCCCAGCAATCTCATCATCACCCCCCTCAATTACTGCCATGCCAGGCAGCAGTTTACAATCCTGGCTTTTCTCAAGTCATGCCTGTCCAGCCAAGCTGTCTCAGTCTGACAGCAGCACAGGCTCTGGCGTCTCCTGGGCAGCAAATCTGCCAGGGCCTGAATTGTTTCCTTACACAGCCTGCTGCTGCTGCTGCACTTTCCTTGGCACCCAGAGAATCCACACGCTTACGAACAGCGAGAGGGCGACGGGCACTCTTCCGGCTCCCAGCTGCTGAACAACTAAGAAGTTACAGTCAGTTACATATTTATTAGAGCACCTTCCCATCTCCAACAAATTCCTCTCAAGACTTTAACTCCACTCATAATTTCAATCAACCAATTGCTACTACACAACTAGCAGGAAGCAAGAGACACAGCTCTCCAGAATGAAGGAAGTTTATAGAGCAGCCTAAATAGTTCAATGTGAAGATGAAGAACAGGAGAGTATTTCCTCATCACAGACTCTGTGTAATTCAATAAAAAATACCAACATAAACAAAACAAAACACACACACACACACACCCCTGCAAGAAACAGTTATTTCAGCTGCTACAACAGCAAGGGCTTTGATGCTTCTGTTTTCCTTCCCTCTGAAATCTAGGTCTTGAATAACTCTACCTTACATTCTCATTTGTCAATGTAGAGGATTCATCAAATACAGAGAAAAACGGAGCAGCAGCCGGTGGGGGAAGCAGACCTACATCTGTAAAGAAAAACCAAGAGGCTCCATCATATACACAGTTCTTCCAAAATAACATATCCAACACTACTTAAAATAGTTAATACACTGTCCTAAAAGTACTGCTACTGACAGGAAGTTACAGAGCTGGCATATAAACCCATTTAAAAAGGCTTGGTTTTGTCACATTAATGAATCACCCCTTTACCACAGTATGTGAGCTAACTTGCTGGGTTCAGACTATGCTTCAGAATTTGTATGTTTTTCTAGAAGACTGGTCTTATTTCCCTGTTTCTCCTTAGAGTTTAAAAATGTATTTCCACTTTGGCTATCTGGTGATACATTAGGAGTATTGATAACCTCTGCCAACAGCAACAGGAGTCAACTCTGATCAGAAGTTCTTCAGGATGTGACCTTCCCAACAAAACTTACCAAAATCAACGATACACGATTTCTGGCTGTATTCCCCTAGAAAAACTTCTGAGGAAAAATTACTTAAAGTAGTTATCAATCTATTATAGCATTAACCTCTTCTGAGATGTTAGTAAGTCTGCAAACATGGAAGAAAACTTTCTACCCACTGAAAGAAAAACGCTCTTCTGCTTGAAAGTCCTTTCAAATTGTGAGTGTTCTCAAATCTCAGTTGCTCCGTGTTTTGCTCAATATGGTAAAAAAACCCCAAAACACTAGTACAAACACTGTCATTCTTCTAATCCACCTAAGCTTTGGGTTTTACTTCACTGCCTTCTTGGTATACATGGAACACTTCCCTTTAACCAAACCTTCTCGTTAATAGTAAAAAAACTTGACTACTTACCCTCAGAACAAGATGGTTTATGTAGTTGAGTATCTTCATAAACCTGGAATTCACTGTGAAAAAGATAAATTTGTATTCTACAGACCTTCACAAAACCTAAGTAAACTCTGTAAAATAGGCAAGTCAAGCAGACAAATGCTACTTGCAAGAAGTTAAGATCCCTCAGACAAACAATCAAACATATGGAGAAAGAGCACAGATCCTGGTTACAGGCTGGTGCCAAGGCTATATTCCATTCTACCTGAGAAAACAGGCTGTTAGTGATCCATGTTGCTAGTTGTACCCACATAGCCTTAAGTGTTCTCCCTGCTGGCTTAAAAACCTCTCTATTACCTTTGTGACTGAGGCTGTTTCTCCCCATATTCTGTTGCGCTGGAAAAAGTAAATCCTTGCATTCCTAAAGGTGTGGAAGCTCCCATTACCTCTGCTGCCTGTGGAAACAAAGCCACATTTCGGTTCTACAGTGGTAGAATCACAAGCCAGACAAAAAGGTTCTAAAAACATGAAGATAATTCCACATAGTCATTAAAATTCTGATAGATAATGATTGTCTTTAGTCCCTTTTATTTGTACTTCGCTTACCTGCATGAAGAAAGTCCACTTTTACTGCATAGTGTAGTTAAAAGGCATAATTTACTCCTTGCAAACATATTTATATTTTCACAGGATATTTCAGTTACCCTGTCACTGTTAAGGACATAGGTAAGCTTAAGTTATGTAGCTTATAAGAAAGTCCAAACTCTGTTTCATTGTTTAAAATACTTACTATGAAGGCATTGTCTTGGAAACATGGAAGGGAGGGAGAGAGAGAATATACTTTACTAGTGAAGAATCCTTTCAAAAGAAGTTTAAAATATGTTAGAAGAATATCAGAAATGCTTCCTTTTGGATTTCTTGGGTACTTTTAAAATTGCAGCTACTTGGAAAAGAACAGTTAAATGAGGACAATACCTGTTCATGAGGTTGTTGCTGCTTGTCATCTTCTTTCTTCTTTAATTTCTTTTCCAGCTCCTCAATTTTCCTTTGTATTTCTTCCTTCTTCCGTTCTATGGCCTGTATTTCATCTAAGGAAAAAACACCTCTAAGGCCCAGTACCTATTCCACATACAATCAGTGGCTGCAGCCTAAATTGTCATGGGTGGTCTTTCCCAGTCCCACAGCTTCCATGTAAAGCTGTTGAATGTGTTACTGTCTCTGTACCTCACAGCAATTCAATAATTATTCCAACAGAAAAAGAAAAGCACCTGCAATCACAGATGGAAGCAAATACAATTTTATGATTCCATCTGGAAAACCTTATTTGCTGCAGCCCACTTGGAACATACCTTCGTCTTTCTTTCTCGCTTTCTTCCTGTAGATTTCAGCTCGGATCTCTTCAAAAGAGAATTCATCAACTCCAGCATAAACTTTCTCTTTGCAGTACATCACCATCTCTTTCTTTGCCTGAGTGTCCTGCTGCTGATGCTGCACTCGCTGCAGTGGGTCCTCCCGTTCCTCAGGTTTGCGAGTACTTAACACACAGTTTATGCTGGGCTCAATTTTGCACGGAGTCCTGAAAGACCAGGAATTTATTACTTGAGCTTTGTAAACTTCACTGGAGCACAGAAAAGCAGGCACAGAAGACAACAGGGCTAATTTCAGAACCTGGTTTTGGAGTAGTGTAAAGAAAGACATTCTGTTCTGTGCTTAGAAAAAATACACAACAGAAGTGGAATTGAATCACACCAAAGGCCACCATACTACTCAGAATTCTGTGATAACTAAAACAAAACAAAAAAACCCAAACAACAGAACACAAATCCAAGCTAAAGTGTTTATAAGGCGAGGTCAAAAGGAAATAAAATTTTTATGATGTCTGAACTGCTGTGAATCCTGAAGCAGGATCTCTTCAATTTAGTTCCATTCAGCTGTGTGACCACAGGCCTGACAAGTCCCTAAACTCTGGTTTGTAGGACGGTTACCTGGAAGAAAAGGGATACAGGAGAAAAGGGACTTAAAAATGGAAATGCTTGGGCCAGATGAAACGTATATTCTAATTTCAGGAGAGAAGAAACAATGCTGGAACAGCTTTACCAACACCAGCAATCCAGCAGAATTCAGCTGGATAAACCCACATCTGGAAGGAATAATAAGGCAAACAGGTACTCCAAATGTTTGTGGGTTTAAAGCTTCATTGGGGGAGTGTGAGGATCAATACCAAGATCACAACAGGTCCTTCTGCAAAGAACCATGGATTACAGCTGATGGTAAGATTTGCACCAGATTTACAGAGCTTCAGCATAACTCTTCCACATTTGGCAGGTGACACGGCATCATGAGAAAATTGATTCAAAGGCAGAAAAAAAAAAAAAAAAGTACTTCTCAGATTTCAACTTCATAACCTACACAGCACGTCTCTGCCTAAGTCACTTAGAGCTAACTTAGCCTGGTGTTCAGGTCTACCCACTCCTTCCCTCTCCGTGGTAGGAAAAGCTGCTGCCTTTGGTAAGTAACAAATCTTCATTCCAGAGATTGACATGCCAAGAGATTTACTAATGTGGCATCACTGACTTCCAGGAGAAACAAATAGTCTTACACTTTAAACAGGAATGCAGTTTCTACATGTTTGGCGATGTAGCCCTTCAGGCTCAGAGCCATTCTGCACTCCACACACAAGCCATGCTGGTCCTCACCTCTCAGCATTCCTTGATTCCATGCAATTCAGACCTGTGGGAACTGCCTGGAAATACCAAACACTCCTCCCTCAGAAGGAGCCCGACTATTTTCTGGCCATTGCTAGCCAAGGAAAGATAGAGCAACCTTGTAAAGCAATGTGTTTTCCTCTGCTCTAACTAAACCACCCCATCTCCTGGGATTTATCAGCATTTCAGGGAGCACTGAACGAGCAGCACACTCACTCCTCCACGACATAAGCAACACCGTTGGCATGGCAACTCTGAGAGCTTATTTCAGAAGAAAACTACAGATATGCTGAGCACAGAGTTCCCAAGACAGAAAAAAAACCAGCCACAAATCTCTGCCTCACTTTGGGACTGCTTCACAGCAAACAGCACCCTAAGACAGGTAGCTCGTGGGTTTGGGCAAACACACTGAGCTAAGCAATTAAACTCATTAGCATATAGAAATATGAGAGAGGCTCCCACACCATGAGCAGCACTGAACACTTCCCATGTCCTTATGCAACCTCTGCTGAAGCCTCTGTCATCAAGCTGCAGCACTAATTGCTTCCAGGATGACAGATCTTTCAGTTCTTCTAGCTCGACAGGCTTAAATACTTGGCAAAGCAAGTCCCAATTTTAGGAAGCAGCTTTGAGAATTCCAAATGCAATCCCCCCTCTCAAACTCAAGACTCACATCATTTGTGGCTCAGCTGACTCGTCCACATAGGGGGTGAAACTGGGCACTGGGAGGGGCACTTCCAAGGCGGAGCTCACAGAGCTGCGAGGACGAGGACGCTGGGGAAGGAAAGGCAACGTTAACAACAAAGGGATTCATTTCAGTCTCCACCACAGCCCTCTGCACTCTGCCTCTCCCTTTTCCTCAGCTTCGGCTCATTTGGAGGTTTTCTTATCTAGAACATCAAACTGCATGGAGACTTTGCCAAGGTGAATTCCCCTCTGACACAGTCACAGCCCACCAGCTGAACACTGGCACCTCAAAGGCTCTCCTGGCACGCTCCTCCTGCGTGTCCTCAGCAGCCCCAGTTCCTGTTCCTCTGAGGGAATGTTCTATACGTTTTCACGGATATACACACACATTAGCATGCTCAGGCTGGGCATTCCACCTGCTCCTCATCTGCCACAGTTCTCATCTTACAGCCAACATTGTCCCAATTCTGTGATAATATTTTCATTCTCCTGTCCACCAACAGCCTCCAGACTTGGCTGGGGGGATTTCCCAACAAAGGCACCACAGAAATCCCTTAACAGCTTCCAAGGACCATTATTTAAGGGAAGGGGTGCAATTTAGTCTGACAACACACTACTCTCATCTGCCTCTTTCTATTTCCTCAGACTCTGCAGCACAAAAATAGCTGTGTGCTGGAAATACTTCACAAACTCACTCCTCTTGGCCATCACTTCCCAAAATGCTTCCTGAGACACCTTGAAACCAGCAGGAAGAGAAAGCCCTCCTTCCCTGTGCAGATTTTAATATCTCAGAGCATTCACCAAAGCTTACTCTTGCACTGCCCTTCAGTACAGTGCAATTAAACATCCTCAACTCTTCTGACAGAAACAGGATATTTTAGTTCATTAAATTGAAGAAATTTCATTAAGGGAGGAGCAGAGACAACTCAAAGGGCAGACATTAAATGAAATATGGAAGTATTTAGAGAGAAGGACAAAGGTTTGAAGCAGCACAAAGAGACTGGCAAAAGAAATCTTATAATTCCTCCTCACTCTTCTCAGCTCTATTAAAACTGATTTACTGAACTTTTCCATTCATTTAACAAAACTGCTTTCGCTCTGAAAAGAATGTTCCTGGAGTTGCCTTCAATTTTAGCCTGCTTGCATCCCTCCTTCATTCAAGCTTTTGATTCCAAGCTTCACTTATAACATCCACATTGAGAAAATGAAAATAGTTGCAACATCTTGATACCTCAAGTTTATAGCTTTTATGTATTCTTCATGTATTTGTAGTTCTGTAGACTGTTAAATGCCTCAGTGTAACTCCCAGTATTTTCCCATCTTTCTTTCCCACAATGAACAGACAATTATTGACACATTCCTAAAATTTTGTTATCTCTTGCCACTTTACTTCTCCAAGGACATTTTATTTTGCACCACATAATCACTGCCATAATAAAGGTAAGGAGGAGGGCAGAAGTCAGGGAGGAGCTTACCTATCCAACTGCTCCTCTCATTGGACAATATTGGCCTGATATTCTAATTGCACAATTTATCAATTGTGAGGATCAAATTCTGAGCACTGTTTTCTGCCATACTGTGCACCCAAAGGCTTTCAACTAAAGCTTTGCTTTTACATTATCACTCTGACATGGTCTGCAAAAGTTTGTATTTTACTTTCAGGCATCAATCTCGTGACTTTCTGGTCTTCTTTTCTCAGCTACAAAGCACATGGCAGTACCGGGGCTTAGCTGAGCACCTGTGAAACAAACCTGATCTCACAGGATTGATTCCCTTCACACAATGTCCTGCATCCCTTCCCTAGAACAGCATGAACACCTGTAGCACAGCTCTTGCTTTTCGTGTTTAGTTTAAGCCATTGCAAGCTACTTTCTGTCATCCTAGTGCCAGGATAAACACTCCATTGATACAGCACTTCAATTCCTTTGATCTGCACTCTTCTGTTTTCCTCACAAGCACTTCAAAACAAGACTTCCAGAATGCTGTACAAGACTCCTTTGCACAAGACAGCCAACAAGTTCTTCCTTCAGGTTATATTGTCCAAAATAATTCAACTCTTACACCTCTTTCTTACACAGATAACTAAGGCCTGCCTCCTCTCCCCTTCCCTGGCTAACAGTTTCCCTCTTACATTCCTTTCCTGCCCTCCAAGCACTTCAGCAGCAGGACACTCCTGCCAATTCCTCTGCTTTGCAAGAATTTTCTTTTCCTGATTTTAAAACTCCACACGGTTTTTTAACCTTCTCCAAGCAATAGCAGCTTGCTAAACCTGAACAGAGGACACATGGCCAGGGACTCTTGAGACCATTCACAAGGGCATGCAGTGACAAGACAAGGGGGAATGGCCTTAAGCCAAAGGAGGACGGCTTTGGATGAAATACTGGGAAGAAATTCTTCCCTGGGACGTGCTGAGGCCCAGGCACAGGTTGTCCACAGAAGCTGTGGCTGATCCATCCTTGGCAGTATTCAAAGCCAGGCTGGATGGGGCTTGGAGCAACCTGCTTTAGTGGACGGTGAAACTGAAAGATCTATAAGGTCCCTCCCAACCCAAACAATGTCACAATTCTAGGATTAAATCAGTATTTACAATGGACACAAACCACAGGCAAGTGACAAAGACATCTGACCTCTATCTCAGGGTTTAGAAGTCATCAACTTACACAAACCTTCCACTCTCCCCTGTCCATTTTGAGCCTCCTTACCCTGCCAGAGTTCCACGGTCCTGCGCTGAGTTCATTCTCCTTGGCCCTGGGAACTGGAGGTGCTGGCCATGACTGTGCTGTAAGTGTGGGAATCTCAGGCCCTGACACAGAATTTTCATCAAACACAGCAAAACATGGAGTATTTGGAAGTTGTTGAGAAGCCTGGGGCTGGCAGATTCTGTTTGGGTTCATGGCTATAAGCAAGAAGATTTATGTCAATCTTCAACTGTCACTTCAATTGCAAATGTCACATTAAAGAGATGAAACTCCTTTGATGAAACTAACACAATAGGTTGTGTTAGCTCTTGAATGTACCTCTAACTGCATCCCCCACACGACTAATGGGGGCTCTCACTTTCTTCTTCCCTCTGCCTTTAAGATCTGCCAGCGAACTTCTCTGAGGCTCTGCAATTTCCAGCAATCCCGTACTCTCTCCATCAGGATTTTCCTCAAGTGCGAGTAGTGTCTGCCGAGAAACACGGGCCTGAAACTGCCTAGAAAGAAACCATTGGAGAAGTCAGCATAACCTTCCTTACCCCAGGAACCCAGGAAAACTCCCAAGTTCTTCCCTTACTTGTGATGAGCCTGGAGTTTGTCCAAAGGTTCAGCCTTGCACTGGAGCCCTTCCTGGAATATCAGATCTGCTTTCCTGAAGCTGCCCCTGGCCTCCAGTGCCTCTGCCCAGGTGATGTAGAGCAGGGCCAGCGTGGTGCCGATCTCCTGGCTGCGCAGGTAACTGTACAGATCCAAGGGCTCGTTGCAGCAGTCGCCCTGAAACCACCCAAGTGTGTCAGTAATCACACAGCACTGCAGAGGGGTCCCTGCAGTGAAATCTGCATTTCAACACCTCCAGCAAGACCCCAGTGATTTCAGTACAAGTCTGACAGGAGTAGCTGTAAGGCCAGTACACAGAATTTTAACATTTCTTTCTCACATTCAAATAGAATGACTGAATTACACCATATTAGTGTTCCGGAGAACAAAGAGTTATTTTAGCTTCAGGTGAAGTATAGCACATTCCTTGCCAGTTTTGGAACTGGTAAATTAGCTCAGCAAGCTAAAGCTGGGGAAAAGCTGTTTTGGAAAAAAGTGCACAACAAAAATTACAGCAATGGAGAGACAGTGCAGGACCAGAACATGCTTAGCTTGGCTTAGAGTTTTAAAGGATGGGGATAGAAGACAGCTAAAAGCTAAAATATCTGGTAGGACAAATAGATTTTAGATGTTGCATCTTGAAATCACTTTCTCCCTAAATAAACATTTGAACTCTATTTATTCAAGGCAGCTTTTCCTAAACAAAAACTTCTAGAGTTTGTAGTTGCCCAAAGTGAACAACCCTAAAAAATAGTTAGGAAATGAGAAGCAGAATTCAAGAATAACATCTTTCCAGAAAAACACGTCTAATATTGCACTCGTACAATACTGTTGGACTCTTGTCACCAGAATCAGCTTAGCTGTGTGCAGACAACATGACAAGGTCCCAAGGAAAAGCAGCAGCCAAGAGATGTTCCTAAAACACTCACAAACTTGAGCCAGAGATTAAGATAACGAGGATCTTTGTAGTATCTCTGCTGCCCGTGGAGGGCTCTCACTGCTCTTTCCAGAACTGCTGCGAGGTTGCCATCCTTGCCACCCCCGGGGAAGGCCTGCTCTGTCCACTTGATGTACCTAGAGACAGAATGTGTTCGGAGCAAGTCAGTTCTTAATAAGCGTCTGTCAAATATAGAGATTCAGAAAAAAATTGGCAGAACATTGAAACACAATCTAATATTTAAAAACAATTATAGAACTTGGCTTTCACTGAGTTTCTGATTAAATTAGAATGTGTTCCCCTTGCTGTTACAAGGATAGCTGGTCGTTCAACTCTTTTTTTCTGAAATAAAGGGAAACTTACCTCTCCCACACATCCAGAGGATCATCTCCAGAGTAAAATCGTATTTCAGCTTCAAACTCCCTAAAACATAACATTATTCATCCAGTAAATACACTTGTGTCACGGCAAATTTATCTTGTATACTGCAAACTGCGTTTGAGTTAATTATTTATTTAAAAGCACAGTCAAATCTCCTTAGTGTTTGCTGTTTAAATGCTCCATTGCAAACCTAAAAAGTTGAAGTCTGTACTACACAACACCTGCAGTGAGTAGTTCTAAAATCCTAGGGTGGGGTAAGAGCACACACTTCAGTTACTAAACTTCTTTTATGCCTTTTTTAATATCTGTAAGATTAAAGAATACATAGATAAAATGAGGAGGGAGGAAGGGAAGGGGAAAGGAGCTGTTACAGCATCACTTACTGTTTTTTAAGCTGCACGGCAGTGTGGCTGGAGGAGTCCTGCTGAGCCAGTGCCTCTTGCAAGCTGGACATCACCCGTCCCTGCCTGAGGGGCTGCACATTCTCCTTGCTCAGCTCCCATTCGTGGCTGCCCTCCTGGGACATGACCACCTGTCCTTCACCTTTCCTCCAATCCTGAACGCTTCTCCTTTAATCCTTCGTTAACAAGGAATCGACATCTGGGTACCGACCTGAAACCCGACAGAACCAGCTTTTCTCAGCCCATTTACCCCGAATTTTCTGGGCAGCCAAAACAAAACGCTTAGACACCCAACTTTTAGAGGAACTTCGGGGTT
>JAGMWU010001036.1:0-15597 GCA_018697195.1 Certhia americana | reverse complement strand
CAACTTCTGGGAAAAAATTCTATAAGAAATCAACCCAACCCCCAACATTATCCACCCCGAATTTTTTCCCACCCCAATATGTTACATCAAATTTAAACTTTAAAATTATGTACATACATGCAATACCTTAATTATATACATATATACATGCAGCTACAAATACAGGCACAGTGTCATGAGTAGCTCACCCTAAAACAAGATCCCCTTGAGGTATGCATCGAGTCTCTCCATCTCTCAGCATGACCCACCAGGTGCAGCCTGGTCCATGAGCAAAGACCACTCCACGGATGGGCTTGTCTTTGCTGGAGGCAGAATTAACCCAAACCGTTTTTCCTAGCATACCTCTCATGTGTACCACTGGAACTTTATCTCCATCTGTTGTTCCCAAGGCTTCAGACTGGGCAGGGCCTGCTCGGTTAGTGGAACCTCGGGTGTTCACTAACCATGTAGCCTTTGCTAAATTAATCTCCCAGTTCTTGAAAGTCCCCCCACCAAGTGCCTTTAAGGTGGTTTTCAGCAGGCCATTGCACCGTTCAACTTTCCCAGCTGCTGGTGCATGGTAAGGAATATGGTACACCCACTCAATACCATGTTCTTTAGCCCAGGTGTTAATAAGGCTGTTTTTGAAATGAGTCCCATTGTCTGACTCAATCCTCTCAGGGGTACCATGCCTCCACAGGACCTGCTTTTCCAGGCCTAGGATGGTGTTCCGGGCAGTAGCATGAGGCACAGGGTAGGTCTCCAACCATCCAGTGGTGGCCTCCACCATGGTCAGCACGTAGCGCTTGCCTTGGCGGGTTTGGGGCAGTGTGATGTAATCAATCTGCCAGGCTTCCCCATACTTGTACTTGGACCACCGCCCACCGTACCAGAGGGGCTTCAGCCTCTTGGCCTGTTTGATGGCAGCACACGTCTCACAGTCGTGGATAACCTGAGAAATACTGTCCATGGTTAGATCCACCCCTCGGTCTCGTGCCCACTTATAGGTGGCATCCCTACCCTGATGCCCTGAGGCATCATGGGCCCATCGAGCTAGGAACAACTCTCCCTTGTGTTCCCAATCTAAGTCTATTTTTGCCACTTCTATCTTTGCAGCATGATCCACCTGCTCATTATGTCGGTGCTCCTCATTAGCCCGGCTCTTGGGGACATGGGCATCTACATGACGAACTCTTACAGGGAGCTTCTCTACTCGAGTGGCAATATCTTTCCACTCCTCAGCAGCCCAGATTGGTTTCCCTCTACGCTGCCAGCTGGCCTTTCTCCACCGTTCTAGCCACCCCCACAGAGCATTGGCTACCATCCATGAGTCAGTGTAGAGGTAGAGCTTGGGCCACCTCTCTCTCTCAGCAATGTCCAGAGCCAGTTGAACGGCTTTGAGCTCGGCAAATTGACTTGATCCCCCTTCTCCTTCAGTAGCCTCTGCTACCTGTCGTGTGGGGCTCCACACAGCTGCTTTCCACTTCCGGTTCATCCCTACAATACGACAGGAACCATCAGTGAAAAGAGCGTAGCGTTTTTCTTCTGCTGGTAGCTGGTTGTACGGTGGAGCTTCTTCAGCACGTGGCACCTGTTCCTGCTCCTCTTCATCAGTGAGACCAAATTTTTCACCCTCAGGCCAGTTCGTAATTATTTCTAAAATCCCAGGGCGATTTGGGTTTCCAATACGGGCGCGCTGCGTGATGAGAGCGATCCATTTGCTCCATGTGGCATCAGTGGCGTGGTGGGTAGAGGGAACCTTTCCTTTGAACATCCACCCCAGCACTGGTAGTCGGGGTGCCAGGAGGAGTTGTGCTTCTGTCCCAATCACCTCTGAGGCAGCTTGGACTCCTTCATAGGCAGCCAAGATCTCCTTCTCTGTGGGAGTGTAGTTGGCTTCAGATCCTCTGTAGCTTCGGCTCCAGAATCCCAGCGGTCGTCCTCGAGTCTCTCCAGGCACTTTCTGCCAAAGGCTCCAGGACAGACCATGGCTCCCGGCTGCAGAGTAAAGCACATTCCTCACCTCTGGTCCCGTCCTGACTGGGCCAAGGGCTACTGCATGAGCGATCTCCTGCTTGATTTGGGAGAAGGCTTGTTGCTGTTCAGGGCCCCAGTGGAAATCATTCTTTTTACGGGTAACCAGGTAGAGAGGGCTCACAATCTGACTGTACTCTGGAATGTGCATTCTCCAAAAACCTATGGCGCCTAGGAAAGCTTGTGTCTCCTTCTTGTTGGTTGGTGGAGACATCGCAGTGATCTTATTGATGACCTCAGTGGGAATTTGACGCCGTCCATCTTGCCACTTCACCCCCAGGAACTGGATTTCTCGAGCGGGCCCTTTGACTTTGCTCTTCTTGATGGCAAAACCAGCTTCTAGCAGAATCCGGATGATCTTCTCACCTTTCTCAAATACCTCCATTGCCGTGTTCCCCCACACAATGATGTCATCAATGTATTGCAGGTGTTCTGGAGCTTCACCCTTTTCCAGTACAGCCTGGATCAGTCCATGGCAGATGGTGGGACTGTGTTTCCACCCCTGGGGCAGTCGGTTCCAGGTGTACTGCACTCCCCTCCACGTGAAGGCAAACTGAGGCCTGCATTCTGCTGCCAAAGGAATGGAGAAAAACGCATTGGCAATGTCAATAGTGGCATACCATTTCGCTGCCTTGGACTCCAGCTCATACTGGAGTTCTAGCATGTCTGGCACAGCAGCACTCAGTGGTGGAGTCACTTCATTCAAGCCACGATAGTCCACAGTCAATCTCCATTCTCCTTCAGATTTGCGCACAGGCCAAATAGGGCTGTTGAAGGGTGAGTGTGCTTTGCTGACCACCCCTTGGCTCTCCAGCTCACGGATCATTTTGTGGATTGGGATCACGGCATCTCGATTCGTCCGGTACTGCCGGCGGTGCACTGTTGAGGTGGCAATTGGCACCTGTTGCTCTTCCACCTTCAGGAGTCCTACTGCAGATGGGTTCTCTGACAGACCAGGCAAGGTGTTCAACTGCTTAATGCTCTCTGTCTCTACAGCAGCTATTCCAAAAGCCCACCTGAGTCCTTTCGGGTCTTTGTAATAGCCATTCCGGAGGTAGTCCATGCCCAGGATACTCGGGGCCTCTGGGCCAGTCACAATTGGGTGTTCTTGCCACTCTTTCCTGGTCAGGCTCACCTCAGCTTTCAACAAAGTAAATTCCTGTGATCCCCCTGTCACCCCGGCAATAGAAACAGGTTCTGTCCCTACATGCCTCGATGGCATCAGTGTACATTGTGAACCAGTGTCAACCAACGCTCTGTATTTTTGTGGCTCTGATGTGCCAGGCCATCTGACCCACACTGTCCAAAAGACCCGGTTCTCCCGTGCCTCTTCCTGGCTAGAGGCAGGGCCCCTCTAACCCTGGTTATTATTCTCTTCTTGAGCATACATAGTAGAGGTTCCTTCAAGGGGGTCTGACAAATCATCTCTTCTGTAATACCCGGCAGATCGGTCCTGGGAGGTTGAGGCTACCTTCATTTTTGTGGAACCCCCTCGATTACTATTTCCCTCCTTGAGTTGACGCACCCGTGCTGCCAGGACAGAAGTGGGTTTCCCATCCCACTTTCCCATGTCTTCCCCATGGTCACGCAGAAAGAACCACAAGTCAGCTCGTGGGGTGTATCCTCTTTCTTTAGCTGGGGAATGTTGGACTCTGACTTTGGGGCCTGTTACTCGCACTGGTGCTGTGTTGATCTTCCTCACCTCCTCCCTTATCTCACTTATCTCCTCTCTAAGTTCTTTAGCCACAGCAGAGACATGAGCATGCATCGGGCCATTGACCATACTTTCATAATTCCTAAGCTTGTTGGCCACAGAACCCACTGTCTCTCGGTTGTTATCTGCATTGATTGTTGCAATGAAGGTGGTGTATTGAGCTGGCCCTAGATTTGCCAGACTCCACAACATTTGCCCTGTGCACCTGACTTTGTCGGGGTCATTATCGTGCTGTCCACCCCTCCCAAAGAGTACTTCTAGCACCGCCACTTCTCTCAGCTGTTGGATCCCTTCCTCGAGGGTTTTCCAGCGCAGCTTATGATGGTGCTCCTGCATTCTCTCTCTGTGGACAAACCGTTCTCTTACACTCATCAAAAGACGCTCCCAGAGGGAAAGGGGCCCAGGCTCCCTTACAAATACCTGATCCACACCTGAGTCTTGGGTCAAAGGTCCCAAATTCCTGGCCTCAGTACCATCCAGCTGCACACCTGCACCCATAAGGTCCCAGACCCGGAGTAACCAGGTTGTATAAGCCTCACGTCCCCGTCGTACAATGTCCTTCCGCAGGTTACGGAGACTTTCATAGGGCAGAGACTCAGTGACAATCTCTACCTCTGGCTCCCCTGCATGTTGTGAGGTCCCTCCTTTCTTATCTGATTTCATCTTAGACTTTCTAGTTTCCACAGGGGCGACTGCTGCTGGCTGTGATTTCCCTTGTGGTTCAGCTGGAGCCTGGACAGATGTAACATCTGTGGGTTCCACTGCTGCACCACAAGAGTCTTCCTTTTTGAGGCAGCAGGAGGGCTTCTCACTAGTGGGGGAGGTGTGCTCCTTCAGCATCTGGCCTATCTTTTTTAGCAGAACCCCCACCCAATCCGGCTGGTTTGTTTCTGAGGTGGTCTGTGGGGCAGGGTCAGGTTCTGTGGCACTGTCAGGCTGTCTGGCAGTATCCCTGTTCTCTGGGGCAGGTATCAGGGTGGTTATCCAAGTCAATTTCCCCTTATCTCTGAATGCTAAATAGAGCAGGCCTGTCAGCAGCACCAGCCACTGCATGACATCATTAGCATCTAGAGAAAATGTGAACCCTTCGAAAACTGGTGGGGTAGACCCAAAGAGCCAGGTGAAGGGTTGGGAGAAAATTTTCCCCGGTGGCATTTCTTCACAGTAGGTGCCATTATTAAAGTAACCCCAAAAACATTCAGTTAGTATGCGATAGCTCTGGATCAATGAGCCTGCCTTCCAGAGGAAATTAAAAATCCAGGAATTCCTCACATTATCAACCCACAAAATAAACTCGATAACAGCCACGGTAGCTTTAGTTATGGGACCCATGTCTAGATAACGGGCTACAAATGGAAGAAATATAGCTGTGGCCACGTGCCATCCAAACCTGGGTACACTAGACAACATTGTTCTACTTGATGAAGTTCTTAAATTCAGCACACAAAAAAATTAGATTACTCGAACTGTTATTCCTTTTTACCCTTTTTCCTCTCGATGTCTTCAGGCCCCACCGTTGGGCGCCAAAATCTGTCTTGGTTTTGGAAAGACAGGGACCAAAGAAAAAGGGGAACTTCTCTCGGGAAAGAATTTTTGCCGGTTTTGTGGGCATGGGTTCGGGGGGTCTTCCTCCCAGGCCAAGATCCGAAGTGCTGTGTGGTGTGCTCTCCTGAGCTCTGGTATTTTAACTTCAGTGAAGGAAAATAGAAAAAAATTGACCCCCACCTCAAATGGTGGTTTTGCGAGCCACGAACAAGAAGTCGTTCAAAGGTTTTGTATCAAGACGTTAAATTCTATTTTAATGGCATTTATTGGATCTAGTAAATCCAATGAGAAGCACTGAAAAGATGTCATTGCAAACGTGGTAATGTGAGTGAATATGGAAGGAGTTTTTTATTATGAAAATTCGTTGTATGCATGGTGCTTTTATAATATTTTCCCCTGTTTTAAGCTCGCATTGAGCAATGTCAAGAATGACAGGGACAGTGGGGATTAAGCGACCCATCTGTCAAGTTGTTGCCACACCCAGAGTGTGGGATGTCATCCAGAGGCAGTGACCTTGGGAGTATTCCCTGAGAATCTCATCAGATTCAACAAGGCCAAAGCACAAAGCGGTGAATCTTGGTTGGGACATGCCTTGGCACCAAGGCAATCTGGGGATGAAGGTGGGAGGACTTGGGGGTGCGTTGGAGGAGAGGCCGGCATGAGCTGGCAATGTTGTGCTGGCTCCCAGAAGGCAAGTTGTCCTGGGCTGCATCAGAGGAAGTGTGGCCACAGTCGAGGGAGGGGGGACACACCAGGATGTTTCTAACACCAGAACTCATTCTTGGTAAATCTATGGAGCGTCCTGAGTATTGGTGAGAAATCCAGAGCTTTGTCTCTTCCTCAGACACACAGAGACTGCCTTTCTTTACACGCTCCTTCGAATCTTTCAAGTGTAGGTCCAGTTTAATGCCTTTCTTCCTCCACTTCCTGTTCCTTGGTCCATGCCTCTCCTTAGATTTTGTGGCAGGCAACCTAATTGCACAACTATTCAGCACAGCAATTTTTAGAACACGCAACGCCTGCCAGTTGTCAAGCAAAGGCATACTGGTATTTTGAGAATTACTTCCCAGGTAAGACGAAACGTTCCCACAGCTTCAAGCAAAACACCTCCTAACCCCGGAATAACATCTACAACATGTACTTGAAACCATGACCCAAGCATTAAGATTACGTTTGAAAGAGTCTTCACTCAGAGGGTGGTCAGGCAATTGGGACAGACCTCCATAAAACTGCTCATGACACCAAGTCCACCATAGCCAGGAAGCATTTGGACCAGGTCCCACAGGCACATGTGGGGAGGCTTGGGTACAGATCTGAATTCCATATCCTTGGGATCACTTGCAACTCAGCATTTGCTCTGATTCTGTGACAAAGCCCATCCCAACTGGTACTAGCATGAGCATTTTTGCCGAAAGGCAACCCTGACCCTACCATACAACCAACTGCCTCCACCTCAGTTTCTCAGTGCCACCCCACCCCCAAAACAAAAGTGGCCTCAAGGTCCCAATTGGTCTTGACTGGCCAGTCCTCAATCGTCAGTACTATGTTAAATATTCCCAATTAGGATCTATGTGACCCACCACCAAGACTCAGATAAATCATCATCCACATGGGAAACAGAGCATCCCCCAACAAATTGCAGGTTTAGTTTTGTTCCTCTCCAAAAAGCCACGATGATGCTGCCATAAAAAATGCATCCTGCACTAGGCTAATGCCATAAGCAACTGCCCTTTCATGGCAGGGATGTCCCTGCAGGCAGGCACTGCAAGCACCAGCCCAGTGGAGAGAGTGTTTTTTTTCTCATGTCGTCTGGCAGTACCCCATCTGAGCCCACTTCAGTCCAGCACCACTCAGTGCCTTCACTGGGAAGTCCACCCCTCGTGTCTGCCTGGATCCAGCTTCCTTGGAGGAACAGTACTCAGAAACAGGGTAATAACAAATGGCACCACCTAAGCATGTTGTGCTTTGTGGGAAATGATGGGATCTGAGGGGAAGATGACATCATTCTTTTCCTTTCACTTTCCTTGAAAAGAACCCAACATGCTATTGTGGCAACAGTTGCTTATTAAAGACAAAGACAAAAAATTAAATCAAGCCAAGTTTTCCATATGAAATTCTACATGGGACTTCCTCCCATTTGTTTTCCTTTCATTTCAAATTAAGGTTCATGGTTTAGCACAGTGCCTAGGTACTCCAAAGTCCACTTGCAAACCCAAAACATGAGCTACCAAGGCAATGCACTTGATTGCATTGAGTGGTGCAAACCTTGACCTCAATGCTCACAATTCCAACTGGACAAGCAATATGGGACCAAGGAAGGGCTGGCAGGTTTTCTCAGAGGAAAATGGGCCAGTGGCTAAATGCATTCACAAGAGACTGCAAGGCTGACTTGAGGGCAAACCACTTACAGCTGAGATCTCTGAACACACCCCCTGTCCCAAGAATATGCTGCAACAATGAATGAACAAGTTTAGAATCTTACAGACATTGAGCAAAATAGAAAAAACAACCATACCTCCAAGTGGGTTATACAGTTTGACAACCTGCACACTTCCAATGTGCAACATCGCACTGAAATTTGGCTAAAAGAGAAAAGAAACCTTCTGTAAAATCTTCAGCTTACACTTCCTTACTGCAGATTAACTACATCCTTAATTTTAAACAAGAGCTGTATTTGAAAAGTTTTGCTGCCACATCACTAAAATGGGCTGCTTTGACACAATTCTCCCTCTGAAACAGCTTGCTACCAAACTGCCCTGAGAGAATATCCTTCACTTAGCCTCTAACACAAGTGTTCAAGCAAGCAAGCCATCCTTTCCCAGTACAGGAATTATGGCATGGGCTGTCCTTGAAATCAGGTGGCCTGAGTACAACTAAATGGCCAGAGCTCCAGCTAACCATTCCAGATGAGAGGGCTCCCAAAAAGATCCCAAGTTAGGGCAGGACCGACCCTGGGATGTCTTTGGTACTAAGAAGCACATTCTGAGATGACTTCAAGTTGCAAAAGATGAATTTCAAGTGAAAAGGAACATAAGTCCTTTCTCTTGTCCTCGCTCTAGATGCATGCAATTATTTGATACATAGTGAAATGGAAAAAACAGGATTATCCTAGCTTAGTCAGAGGGTAACAGATTGGGAGGCTCTTGGCTGAACTATCATTTAGTACAGAATGTGCCACATGGCCACGGGAGCTCAAAAATCACTACAATGGCTATCGACACATAAGCATAGTTTAACAAGCCAATACTGCCATCCGGACTGCCGTCATTCTGAAGGCAAATTGGCGCATTGAAGCGAAATAGCTAGTCATCTGAATGGACCTGAACTTGTAATGAACGAAATAGCAGTACACTGCAAAGTCTGTTAAAAGCAGAAAATCAGCAGTCTTTTAGAAATCCTTCACTATTTTGCTCTTGTCAGACATTCATGCTTCAACCATGTCACTCATTTGCACAAAGGGATGCCTCAACACAATCCATCAATATTTCTGTTAAAGCGCCAGTAATGGCAGCGAGCTGAGGACAGGGAACTGGACTGAGGGGAAACAGGCAGCAACCGAACTTCACATCTTTTACATCAGCTTAAACGAAAGGGTATGTTCTAAGGCATTCTGTGCATTTTATAGAAGAAGGAAACAAATCAGGCGTAAGGTACCATGCCATCAGTCTTGCATTACTGATGCAGCTTTTCATTGCTTGTTTAGCTACATTTTCTCCTAGTTGAGACTGTTTTAATTAAACTTGGTCCTTAATGTGTCATATCATAAGCAGGTATATTAAGAACAAGCCGGTCGTAGTCTTAAGCATTGTAAATTTTCCACCTTAGGAAGTAGGTAGCTGAGTGTCTTTTGACAGTCTATTGTCAGAATTGGATTGTTAGATGACCAAGACTTTTAGTTTTGCTGAACTCAGCCTGATAACTTTCAGTGAACAAAGCCTGAGGGTGTAAGAGGCTGGACACCTGGAATCTAGACTTCATAGCCCTCCAAGAACATGTTGGAGTAACCAGAAGACAAAGAAGAAACTACTAAAGACATTTCAGCCTCAGAGCTCAAAACAACTTGTCTGGGAAAAAGATAAACACAGTAAAAATTGTGGATTAATTAGCATGAGAAGGGAGACATCAATACAAGACAGAATACAATACAAGAAACAATGCAAGAAACAATAGTAATTAATGAAGAGAATGATGTCATTTAGAACCAATGAACAGTAATTCCTTTGTTTGCTAAAAATGTATCAGTAAGAGGAAAAGCTGTGAAAGTTGTGTGCATATGGCTGGAGTTTTCCACCATGTGCCAGAGGCAGGAAAAAAGTAATGCCTGCTCCTAATACTAAAAAAATTGCTGACTTCCACTGGCACCTCCTCAGTGTCATCCCTGTGAGTGGCTTCCACCGGGGCAGTTGCCCTCAAAGGGGCCCTTGGAGCACCAGTGCGGCCCCAGTCCTGCCCAACGGGTCCCGCAGCGCCGGCAGCACCTGACCCCAACACCATGGCCAAGGCCCCGTCCAGTGTCAACACACAGAGCCCGACACACACCCCTCACCTGCTGCTCCAGGGACTTCTGGGTCCCCCTGACAGGCGTTGCAGTGGTGCTGGGGGCCCTGCAGGATGCAGTGTGGTTTGGGGCCCTGCGGAACACAGTGGATCGTGCCCAGGCCTGCAGCTCCGCCATCCCGCCCTGCCTCGGGTGCTCCCACTCCCCACAGCCACTGATCCTGTAGCAAAATCTGGAAAATGTACAATATTTGTTTGTCAAATCAGTACTTTGATGTCAGGCCTTTGCGGCTTTCAAGGATCATTGACCCCAAAACCGGATTTTTCCATGAAACAAGAAGTAGTACAAGCTCTAAGTGATGGCCGGCATGTTTTTGAAAAGGCAGGCTACCTGGCCGGCCCCCTGCATTGCCTTTGGTGATAGGGCTTGAAATGCTGTGACATCAGACACAGGGGATGATAGCATGGTGGGAAAAAAAAGAAGGATGCACCTCGATGGTAAAACACAAAGATGCAGACAGAATTTGTGGGCACTCGGACATGGGGCAGAACCCAAGAAAAGCACAAACTAATAAAAGCCAACACCACAAACTGCGCTCAATCAGCTTGGCTGGGTACATCCAGGTTACTTCAAGCAGGGGCAGAGCGAGGCCACCACTCCAGAAGCTATTGCTAAAAGAAGGACAGAGAGGACCTTTGAGCAAGCAGACTAATTAGCATGGGAAGAGAGTGAAGGGATCATTACTCCCAGATGGAATACTGATGAAGAGAATTAGGTAACTTGTAGTGATGAAAATGAATATTTTCTTGGCTAAAATGTAGAAATCTAAAAGCGCTGGTTCTTGTGGTGCTGGCTCTGTGAATTTGCCATCGAGGCTCCACTTTCTGTACAGAACTGTAAATAATTCCCTCCCTCAGTGCGTGGATAGGCCTTCTTGTGAAAAAATGTGTGCGAGATCCAAATAATTTGGACAAGGCTCTCTAACTGTCTCGACACCCTCCGCTCCGATGCAGCCGCCGAAGGGTCTGAAGGTCCCGCCGTTATGTGCCTGGTCGGTGACAATGGCCACGTGTCCTTTGCAAACAGGGAAATACAGTCCAGCTGGGGGGATGTCACAGAGGACGCGGGGGGAAGGGATACGGTAGGGCCAGAAGGAATTCCCAATGGGCACAATGGGGCATGCCTTGCCTGTCTCATGACTGACTCAGCTCATTTCCAGGGCCAAAAAAAAGGGGCACTCTGGCACCCCAGTTGCTGTCTCTGCAGCTGTGCAAAACCGGCTGATAAAGTGTTTGACAACAAGTGTGCATTGGTGTCTTCGAGGTGAAGGTGCAGCTTTAACACCTCTAACGAGGGCAGCAAGGTGCAGCCCTCCCAACATTGGTCGATTCTGGTGTGGGCCAGTCAGTCTGTGAGGCTTCGAGCACATACATGGACACTCATGTATGATCTCTTTGACAAAAGCCTCTCGGACCTTTCCTCATCCCAGTTTCCTAAAAGGAAGCAAGCCAGCAGCATGCCCAGGTCCCCATGTGCCTTGCAGGACAAGCTGACATGGAAGAGCCAGCGCTGACCCTGAGCACAATTACAGACTGATAGTTGTGCTGACTGCAGATGGCCGTTGAAGTCACTGACACGTCTAGAAAAATATTTTATCCTCAGTTTAGGATGGTTTTACTTTCAATTTCACCCAAGCTTACTTACAAGCTTATTTTTCAGTCAGCTGGCACTGAAAAACACAGTTTTTCCCAGTCATTCCAGGGAAAGGGAATAAAAGTGTGTCATTGAAACTGTGTTGACTAGTACCATCCAAAGCTCATTTTCTGTATCACAAAATGTGGCATTTCTCTTCAAGACCATGTCCATATCTGCCCATGGCTGGTCTCCTGGCTGCCACACTCACAAGGACAGTGCAGTTTGGGGACAGAAAGGAAGGAAGCAATTTGTCAGACACCAGAGCCGAGACTTAGAAGAGAACTACATCTGTTTTTGGGAATGCCTGGATGGTTTTGATTATGAATGCCCAGTTGTGGACCATTGGAAAATCCTTTGTATGAACCATCAAAGGAATCCAAGGGGGGGTGTTACACTGCACTCCACAATGTCCAATAGCCTTTTGATATCTTAAAAAGACATTGATGACAACTCCTGCTCTGGAGTTACCAGATTTGACTGAAGCCCTTGCACTCTTCACACTGGACTACCTTTGCATTGCACCATTGCTCCATTATTTATTTTTATATATTTATAGTTATATATCCATATTTATATATGGATATATTTTTTATATATATGTTTATATTTATATATCCATATTTATTTATGGAGCATATTTACTCTCTATTTAGCTCAAAGGCTGGGAATGTAGGAAAGAAGCCAGTGGTAAAGAGTGTATGTCTTAAAAAGCAACTAAACCAGGTACTCGAGGGATGGCCAGTGCACCTCAGAGCAGAAGCCACCCTGGTCCTCATTGATCGAATAAGCTTGAAAATTCATGGGAGAAAAAAATGACAGTTTATACCCCATGCATGGTTCTGTCTGGTTTAGAGGAAAAAGGAGGTCACTGGTTATCCCTGAGCTGAATCCTTAACTAACAGGTGGTACTCCTAGAACAAAAGATGTGGTGCTAAGGACAGCTACTGCCTTGAGCCTTGCTATGTTCCTCAATCCTTCTACAAGGAATTAGGACCTCCAATCAAATGTGGACAGATATGGGAGCATCCAGTTCCCTGCTAAAGTAGCAATAATGCACTGCAAAGTGTGCCAGCTTACAAACACCAGGCAACATCAGAAAGCAAGGAGCAGACAAAACTGCTAGAGAGGTGACAGAACAAAGCATCTTTTTGGCAATTCTTTCCAAAGCTGTGAATCTTTCCAAAGCTGTCACAGAATACTATGATGGAGACAAGCAAGTGGCAAAACCCTTCAATGCCTGATTGAATCCTGAAGGGTGGTGGGTACCTTTAAGAGCTTGAGATGAGAGATGTGGGACTCTAGACAGCTCTTCAAAAATGCTGTTTATTGCATAGAAGAAGTCATAGTAACCTTGGGTTGTAGGTGCAGAGCCACGCCTCTAAGCTGCCAGCTCCAGCCTAAAGGCTAAAGGTTCTGGTTACAATGCATTGCATATTTTTCTTTGATGAGTATCTTAATACATAACAACTAATTGGCATCGTATACAACACCTCTACCATTACTTATAGCCCATCATAACTCCTAATATTACCATATTCTGTTAGTAGCTAACAAATTATGTGAGTGAGTTATATTTTAAACTTAAAACTTGTTTTTCTGCAGTTGAAAAATTCTTCTTATTTGGTAAAAATATCCTTTCTGGTTTTCTGTGCTTTTGCTGAGATTTATCTTTGCTTGGTAAAATTATGTTTTTGTTTGTAGTCAACTTATCCTTTGCTCTTAGCCATAAGTTTCTTTCCAACCCATCTCAACCTTTGTCCAGTAACAACTATCTCAGTAATCTTTACTTTCAGACTTCTTTTGATCTTCTATATCAAAACTGGCTTTCATTTTCTAGACAATCTTCTGCTGAACATTCATATGTCTAAGGCTTCCCTGTTACACTTTCATCTTCCCCTATAGGAAGCAACAAAGCAACAAGTTAAAGTGCCTCGAGAAATAATGAGATAAATGATAGAAGATAAACATAAAGAAACTCATTGGGGTGTTGAAGATATGGTAGACAATTTGAAAAGGCAGGTACGTAGCATTAGGCTGACATTTTGTGACAAGTATAGCTAGCAAATGTAAAATCTGCTTTCAGAGTAATGTACAGAGCTAGCAAGTGTAAAATCTGCTTACAGTTTTACAAAAGACTGCCCGTAAGAATCACAAAAAAGGCAAGTAGTGCCAGAGATTAATGTCAAAGAGATTTTTTGGAGTTAGCTCAACAAGAAGGATATAGGTGTTGGGTATATGCCAGTGTACATGTCCCTGTGGTGCCTCTGCGCCAGCAGCAGATGTCCCTTGGTGTCCGCCCACTGTCTGCGTCTCTCTGCTTGCCCAGGCTCTCCCTGGCTCAGGAGTTCCCCCTGTTCTCCAGGCTACACTGCTCCACTCTTGGTCATGCCTCTCAGAAACATCAGGGCCCATATTGCATGAGTGAATGCCTTTGAGACCCAGGCCCCTCAGGAACTTTCTTTCTCCTTGCCGCACACGTGTGCCAAGAGCGACATGTGGGTCACCTTCCTGCCACTTCGGTACATGCAGAACCGTACTTAAGTGCTCCTTTTGTTCAAAGTTTTGTGGAGAAAAAAGGGAGCTGGGGTGGGGGCAGAGGGGGAATGTCAGTAAGAGGTTGTCCTGAAGTCCCTTTTGCCGGCACATATGCCATGGGGGACTCTCACGCAGAGTAAGAGCCGGGACCTGCAGGGAAGATCCTGTGTCCTGGCTCCAGCCAGAACAGGGGTAATTTTGGCAGCAGCCAGCAGGAGCATGGCTGGGACCTTGGGGTCATTGGGTGCCACCTCCCACGTGGCAGGGGAAATGGAAGGGATTTGTTCTCCCTTGGCCAGTGTGCCCCAAGTTGTGGCGTGTGCCAAGTACTGTGTGACAAACGATCGTGTGTGACTTGTTTGCCTCTTGTACCCTCTGCTTTTGTGTTGTTATTACCGTTTGTGTTCTTATTTCATTGCTGTTTCCAGTAACTTGTTCTTATCTCAGACTGTGATCTTTACCTCTTTGTCCTCTCCTCTCCATCCTGCCACAGGGAAAGTGGTGGGCAAGTCAGTGAGTGGCACATGGTCTGAGGTGTTTCAGTGTGTTTCCCACTAAAGTGGGGAATACCATTCCTACACCGCAAGAATGTGGAGAACTCAACTGCCTAAGGGATTACTTTCCCTGTCTAGTCCTACTGGAGAATTAGCCTGCTGGAAAGCAACTGCTGTAATGGAACTGAAAGTCTGCTAGGGAACTGCTAGGAAAGCCTGCTAGGTAACACTGCTTTTAAAGTACAGACTTACAAAAGTTGCACAAAAAGCAAAAAATAAATATTGCCAAAGAGTCTTTATAATAATGTTTAAAAATATTTTAAAATCTATGGTGGGAAAAATTCCTGTGCCTTTTTTTCCCAGCGCCACAACGACAAAGAATTCTATGAAGCAAATAACAGCTGAATATTTTCAGCTCCTCAAAAAAAAATCAGCAAAACAGCAGAAATATTTGAGCTGAATTTCCAAAGCAGTTGGTTGACTTTCATTCTTAAGGCTAACAAAGGGGAAATGAGAGGACCTGTGTGTTGAAAAAAGAAAACCATCATGGAACTGTGCAAATGCATTTTCTTCCTCTCCCAAATGGACATTCTCATATTCAAGATATGATTGAATGTTGAGGCCAAAATTTCCTATTATTTTATGTCAATAAAATGTGTGTTAATCATTAAAGTGTGTTAAATCATTAAAGAGCGCATTATTATCTGGCTTTACAGGTGTCTGAATGAATGATAAACAGAAAACCTGCACATTTCATATTATACTTCCTTGAATATGTCAGATTTTCCTGAGGATTCAGAAAACAAGTTTGGGTTTGTGTTTTTCTCCCTCTAAAAAAAGCTAGAAGAGTTCATGCCTTCGCTTAATCAGTTCAAGGTTCTGAAGGCTCACTCGGCTAATATCCAGGTCACAGACAGTGGATCCTTAGCACTTCCAAAAAGATGTCCTTGATTTTCAGACTTTTCACAGACAAAATGTTAGGAAAGAAAAAACTGAAATCGATTGAATTCAGACACTGCTTTGCTCTCCACAAACCTACACTCTACTCCTCTCATCAATACAAACACAGAAATACTGACAGCCTTGGTTGGCAGAAAAAGGAA
>JAGMWU010001030.1:1538-18599 GCA_018697195.1 Certhia americana | reverse complement strand
AGCACGGCATAGGTACACACAGCATAAGATACAGAAGCACAGCATAAGTACATAGCATTAGCACGGCATAAGTACACACAGCATAAGATACACAAGCACAGCATAAGTACATAGCATTAGCAGGGCATAAGTACACACAGCATAAGATACACAAGCACAGCATAAGTACATAGCATTAGCAGGGCATAAGATACACAAGCACAGCATAAGATACACAAGCACAGCATAAGATACACAAGCACAGCATAAGATACACAAGCAAAGCATAAGATACACAAGCACAGCATAAGATACACAAGCACAGCATAAGATACACAAGCACAGCATAAGATACACAAGCACAGCATAAGATACACAAGCACAGCATAAGATACACAAGCACAGCATAAGATACACAGCATAAGATACACAAGCACAGCATAAGTACACAGCATAAGATACACAAGCACAGCATAAATACACAGCATAAGATACACAGGCACAGCATAAATACACAGCATTAGCACAGCATAGGTACATAGCATAATATACACAAGCACAGCATAAGTACACAGCATTAGCACAGCATAGGTACATAGCATAAGATACACAAGCACAGCATAGGTACACAGCATTAGCACGGCATAGGTACATAGCATAAGATACACAAGCACAGCATAGGTACACAGCATTAGCACGGCATAGGTACATAGCATAAGATACACAAGCACAGCATAGGTACACAGCATTAGCACGGCATAGGTACATAGCATAAGATACACAAGCACAGCATAAGTACATAGCATAAGATACACAAGCACAGCATAAGTACACAGCATTAGCACGGCATAGGTACACACAGCATAAGATACACAAGCACAGCATAAGTACGTAGCATAAGATACACAAGCACAGCATAAGTACACAGCATTAGCACGGCACAGGTACACATAGCGTAAGATACACAAGCACAACATAAGTACATAGCATTAGCACGGCATAGGTACACATACCAGAGGTACACAAGCACAACGTTAAGTACATAGCATCAGCACGGCATGGGTACACATTACCAGGAGGTACATAGCACTAGCCACAACAGAGGTATCACACAGCCTACATACAATAAGCTCACAACATAGGTACATAGCATAAATTAGCACGGCATAGGTACGTAGCTATAGACGTGCCCGTAGCTCTGGACCTGGAAGGGAGGTCAGCTCGGGCGAGGAAGATCCGTGGACGACTCGAAGGAGGGCGATGAAGCGAAGCCCGTGAGAACTCGGAGACGGTCCGCAACGCCCCGGCGTAGGAGAAACCCTTTGCCTTCCCTTCTCGAGGTGCCCGTCCCATTACGTGTGTATACTTCTCTTCTATACTAAACTTGAAACTGCCCTCATGTGATTGCAATGGTACCTCCCCTGCCTCCCAACCCCCGTCCCCGACGCTACCTTTTAAAACACGAGCCGACAGAGTCCGCGCTAGAATGGAAAAGACTCGACCGGCGCGGTGGGTCTGCGAGATGTATCCGCGCCTCGCGCGCGCTCCTCGGGGTACCTGCGTACGGACAAAATGGAAAATGGAAACTGCTGCATCCTCTGGAAGAGGTAACCCCAAAGAGACCTCTGCACTGCTGCCCTGTACTAACCTCAAACCTTGAATTCGACTCCAGACGCTCCCAGTGGAGGATACCTGCATAATGAAAAGGTATGATGAGCCTGCTGCTGTGGACACTTACATAGCAGTCACCCGACCCAAATGCTTGACTCACCCGCTTGCTTGCTATTCCTGAGGCAAGCCTAGACAGGCTAGCAGCGATCACCTGTTAAGGAACAAAGAAAAAGGAAGGCTGGAGAAACAGGAGAAACTGTAACATCCCCCATCTGACAGAAGTATACCATATGATACCTTAAGCTTGAACCACCGCCTCACCATCCTCGGGCCGGACTATCGTTGCGCATGGCCTGCCAAAAATAAATTGGAGGAACAGTGAATGCTCAGAGTTAGCAAGAGAAAGTGAGAAAAAGACACAACAATTTCTTCTCTCCACTGACCGTTGCTCACCTTGTCTGCCTCAACTTGACTGCAGATAGCCAGCTTTATTCCCTAAAAACAAAAAAAGAGAAGAACGCTGTAACACTGTAACACAAGTGACCACTTACACTCCCCTTGCAAAAGCAAACAGCAACGGACCTTTTCAGGGGAAACCCATCACCCTGGACGAGTTGCTCCGCCGGGGATTCGATCCTTCCGCATCTGAAAGTTAGGAGAAAAAGGTCAAAGTGCTGCAACGTACCTTAACATCCCCAGACACCCTGCGTCAAGCCACATATACCATCTAGAGCCCAACTACACCCAATGTTACAGATTTCAAGCCACTGGGACTTGGCCTAATAGACCTATGCTGTGCTATGCTGAAGGGCAGAGCAGATCCGGAACAAATACGTGCAAGCACCGGTGACCTGGGACGGAACAAAGGAGAGGATGCAATGAGGAGAGAAAAATCCGGACCGGATGAATGGCTGCGAGAACACGAGATGTGATGACCGAGATGACACTGCTTGGGCGAGCCGATGAGGCTAAGGGAAGCCTGGAACAAAGAGGTGCCAGCAGAATGATGTAGTCAGAGACTAGCAAAATAATGATGCCTGAGAAGACCGTAGGCAGAATCCTCTATCCATCTCCATATTCATACAAGTCCTAAACTGACAAATGGAGCCTTGAGGCGCCCGGCTGTACGCAACAGCTCAAAAGAAGAACTAATAAGACAGCTGACTGATGCTTCTACACAATGAGAAGAGTCAGATGCCCATCTGAGATGCCAGATCTAATGTTCGGTGGCACCAGCACCAAGTCTAGAAATGCAGAGATGCCAAGAAGGATGACGGAAGTCGCTGATAAGGCCCTGGAAGGGCTAAAGCAAAAGACATGTGACAGGAGACGCTCAAAAGACACAGAATGCACGAGAGACAAGTGACACCACACCCACCGGGACTGCTCTGCCCTGCACAGCTCAGCATTGTGATCAAAAGTTAGATGTTCCCTTTAAATAGCCTAGAGGGATCTTTCTAGGACATCCCCATCTCCAAATCTGACTCAAGAACTCCCTGCTGAGGAGCTCTGACCCAGCACCCCCCTTGCATCCCCTCTGTGGGCCCCGGCAATCTACTTATCTCTCATGTCCCGGGATGCCAATCAGACTCGGTTGGCGAGAGGGTCCGCCCCGCCTTCCAGGTAAAATCCTGCTGTCACTGGGCCGCTTCATCAACTCCTGCTGCAATCGAGACCAAAAACCACCACCAACACCGTGGTGGGATCGCCGCTGTGCAGGACAAAACCCAGCATTCTAACACTCCCCATCTCCCACAACGCCGCGGGTGTCCCGTGGACCGACGCTTCCGTCACGCTTCTCTTCATGGTAGGCCCTGGCTTAAGAACAGAAAAGGTGATGTGCCATGCTGAAACTTGAGTGTACCCGCTCCTTCTCCCTACCTCCCGACTACCTCAGATCCTCGTCGCGATCCCGAAGCACCCGGGTGGATCCCTCAAAAATGTAAAAGGAACGGCTTCATCGCAGAGTCCCCTAACATTAGCCGGGGGCCCCGACAGAAGGGAACCGGTCTGATGGCTGGAGAGGGGAGTCTCGCGAAGTAACGTGAGGAGCCCCTGAAACACACCAACAACAACAATGGCTGCTCAGAGTTGCACTCGAACTTGACACCTGCGAAACAAAACTCTTCTCTCCACTGTCACTTCTCACTCTTGCTCGCTTCCACCTTGACTTGCGGATATCCACTTATTCCCTAAAGGACAAAGACAAATGAACAATGCTGTAACAGACTGATCATTGCCACTCCTGCTGCAAAACAAACAAACAGCATGGACCGTTCTCGGGGAACTCCCTCACTCAGATGGGGGTGCTCTGCAGGGATTCGATCCGCTGCATCTGAAAGAAAGTAGGAGAAAATGAGTCAAAGTGCTGCATGATACCTTAACAACCCCCGACGCTTTATGCAAATCCACACATACCATCTAGATCCCAGCTACACCCTTGTTACACATGTCAAGCCACCGCGACTTCTCGTAACATGCCTATGCTGGGCTATGTGCAGGGCAGAGCAGCTCCGGACAAACACGTGTCAGGTCACCTGTGCCACGCGACGGGACGAACGAGGGGATGCTACGAGAACAATAGTCCGACCGGATTTAATGACTGCGAAAACGAGATGAATGACGAGATGAGACGCCGTTGAGCCGATGAGCTGGGAGAAGCCTGGAAAAAGAGCTGCTAGCAGAATGATTTACTTCAGACTACAAATATGATGCCTGAGAAAGTACCCGTAGGCAGAATCCTCTAGCCCTCTCCGCATGCTTCAAGCCAAAATCGGACAGATGGAGCTGAGTGGGCACAGTCCGGAACAACTCAGAACAAGACCCACTAAGACAGCTTACCGGGATGCTCTAAGAGACTTGAGGCTCCCAGCTCCCAAGTCAAAGACCCTTAGGCACGGCCCCAGATATCCAAGAATGATTTCTTGAGCTGTCTGATAAGCCTGGAAGGGCTAAGCAAAGACATGGGACCGGAGACGCTCAAAAGACCAGAATGCACGAGAGACAAGTGACCACCACACCCACCTGTACGCTCCTGGCCCTGCCCGCTCAGCATTTGATCAAAAGTTTATGTCCCTTTAAATAGCTGAAGGGGATTCTTTCTAGGACATCCCCATCTCCAAATTTGACTCAAGATCTCCCTGCTGAGGAGCTTCTTACCCAGCACCCCCGATTGCTCCCCCTCTGTGGGCCCCGGCGATCTACTTATCTCTCAGATGTCCCGGATGCCATTCAGACTCGGTGGCGAGAGGGTTGCCCCGCCCCTTCCAGGAAAATCCTGCTGTCACTGGGCGCGTCAAGTCTGCTGCAATCGAGAAACCAGCTCGGTGTGGATCTTAGCTGTGCATGACCAAACCAGCAAATTCTAACACTAGAAAGCACCATCTGCAGACAACGCCCGTGTCCGTGGACGCAAACTCTTCGTCACGCTTTGTGCTTTCCATGTAACCTGGCTTAAGAAAGAAAAGGTGATGTGCCATTGCTGAACTTTTTTTGAATGGACCCCGCTCCTTCTCCCTACGCTCCCCGACTCACCTCATATTCCTAATCCGATCCAAAAGTTACCCTGGTGGAACCCTCAAAAAGGAAAGGTAAAGCTTCATTGCAGTCCCTAACATTTCCGGAGGGCCCCGACAGGAAGGAAACCGTCTGATGGCCAGAGGGCGTCTCAGCGAAGTAATGGTAGTGGAGCTCTGAAAACACACAAACAAACAACAATGGCTGCTCAGAGTTGCACCAGAACTTGAGACCTGAGCAACACCTGTTTCTCTCTACTGGTCACTTCTCACCTGGCCTGCTTCACCTTGACTGCAGATATCCAGCTTTATTCCCTAAAAACAAAGACAAAGAACAATGCTGTAACACACTGAACATTTACACTCCCTTCTGCAAAAACAAACTGTGTCTGACCTTCTTGGGGGAACTCCCTCACCCGGGATGGGGTGCACTGCCGGGGATTTGATCCTTCTGCATCTGAAAGAAAGTTAGGAGAAAAAGGTCAAAGGGATGCAGGATACCTGAACTGCCCCAGACCCCTTGTGTCAATCAACACATACCATCTAGAGTCCAACTACACCCTATGTTACACATTTCAAGCCACTGGGGACTTGTCTTAACATGCCTACGCTGGGCTATGTGGCAGGGCAGAGCAGCTCCGGGACAAATATGTGTAAGCATCAGTGACACAGGAATGGACGAACAGGGGGATGCAACAAGGACAGAAAAACCTGTACCGGACGAATGACTGCGAGAATGCATGATGAGATGACCAAGATGACACTGCACGGGCGAGACGACAAGGCGGCGAGAAGCCCAGAACAAAGAGGTGCAAGCAGAATGATTTACTTCAAGACTGACAAAATAAGGATGCCTGAGAAGACTGTAGGCAGAATCCTCTATCCATCTCCGCATGGCTACAAGCGCTAGTCTGCCAGAATGGAGCCTTGAGGTGTACAGCTGTACATAACAGCTCAGAACAGGACCTACTAAGACAGCTGACCGGATGCTTCTAAAGAGACGTGACGGTCCAAGCTCCCGAGTCAAAGGCCCCGGGCAGAGGTCCACAGAGATGCTAAGAAGGATGTCTGGAGCTGCTGCTGAGGCCCTGGAAGGGCTAAAGCAAAAGACATGTGACAGGAGATGCTCAAAAGACACAGAATGCACAAGAGACAAGTGACACCACACCTACCAGGACTGCTCTGCCCTGCACAGCTCAACATTGTGATCAAAAGTGAAATTGTTCCCTTTAAATAAGGGATCTTTCTAGGACATCCCCATCTCCAAATCTGACTCCAGAACTCCCTGCCAAGAAGTCCTGACCCAGCACCCCCCTTTCATCCCCTCTGTGGGCCCTAGCCATCTACTTATCTCTCAGATGTCCAGGAATGCCAATCAGCCTCAGGTGGTGAGAGGGTCACCTTGCCTTCCAGGAAAATCCTGCTATCACTGGGCTGCTTCAGTCTGCTGCAATCACAAAAACAAAACATCATTGCACGATCTTAGCAGCTCATAGGTCAAAATCCAGCATTTCTAATACTCTCTGTCTCTCAAGAAAGCCCTGGACCTGTGGACGCACGCTTCAGCTGTGCTCAGTGTCTGACACTGTCCTCACAGGGTGTTCCTGGCTTAGGAGGCAATGAGTTGATGTGGCTGAAGTGACTCAGCCTCAGGATGCCTTATGATTGCCAGTTAGTCTCTTTATTTGGTATGATAAAGAAAACCAAAATCACTGTACAAGCTAAGTGCAAAAAGTGAGCCAAATCACCCTCTCCTAAGTGTTCTTGGGTCATTGAGTCTTCAGTTTCATTCTGAGTCTAAGGCTGTGGCTGTTATTTCAATTAGCACCTGGGTGAGGGAGAGAAACTTACCAGGCTAACTCCTAATTGGGTACCCTGCTCACACTCCCTCACCTGATCACAACTCTCAACATACTCATCTGAAGCCTCCATCTCAAACATCATCTTTGGTGCAGGGCAGGTCCTTTTTGTGATGCATTGAAACTGCTGATAGAAATCTCAAGTAGCATACTTAAGACAAGCTGGCATTTCACGTATTTGTGCTCTCCCTAAAAAAGAAACAAACAAGAACAAAACCAGAAATTATAAAAGCACCTTGACACCCCTGAATACACAACCTAAAATTATGCACTTTAATGCTCCCTGTGTTTGATACCCTTGCCTTCAGGGTGTCTTCAAAGCCTCTGTTGCTTTAGATGCTAAAAGCATCTGCTGAAAAAAACCCCTGAGATGTACTGAATGAGCCTCTTCATTGAAATAAGAGGAGAGCTCTTATCCCTGTGACTCCCAGAGAGGGAATGAAGCCCCTTAGCAAAGGCTGGGGTTAATATACCCCTAATTGGGCCCACCCCCTCGTTCCCAGGATGCCTGGGGAAAGGGGAGGAGGCAAATTCCACCTGGTATAAAAGCCCTCCAAGGAGCTGCAGCTGTTTGGCTTCTCTGACTTATGGTGATTAAAGGACTGGGTAGAGAATAAACCCCTTCAGGGAAACAATAATGCCTTCTTTTTTGTTCTGACTATATTGATCATAAAGGGCAGAGGCAGAGTAAGTATTAAAGCCTTGTGTTCTGGCAGCACAGCTAGGTAAGTGGGATGATCGGTTGCTCTTTTGCATAACTGTTTCTTAGTGAGTTCTGAGTAGTAGGCCACATGTGACTAAGGTGGAGAGCAATAGTAAGGAGATGGAGAGTGTAAGTCACACTGGCACCTCTAATTAGGGCTGTGTGCTTTGCAAACAAAAATGAGAGGAATAATAGATTCTTGGGTGGTGTTAGTGCCCTGTATATGCCAGGCTTCCTCCAACATGAGATATTTAGCGCTGTGGTGTGGGTAGAAGTGACTTGAGGTGCAGATTTAAACCCTTAAAAATGCTGAAAAAAGAAGAGCTTCCTGCAATTGAAACAATTAAAATGAGCAAAGTGAGGGGTTGTTTATCTCTGTTTAAACTTACACAATGGCAAAGAAATAGATTCTCCCCTTTAATTTAATCCCCTAAAAACTGGGAAAAGAGAGAGCTTCCTCACTTTAAATCACATGATGGGAAAAGGGGGATTTTTCCCACAACTCAAACCCTTGAAATGGAGGAGCAGCTGGGTTTCCCAGTCAATTTAAACACTGAGAGGATAAAAATATGGGAGTTACCCTTAATTCAAAGCCATAAAATAGCATGGTTGAGGTTTTCCCCTTCCATTTAAACTAGGAAATAATGGGAAATGGGAATTCCCTGTCAAATGATACCCCTAACAGCATAGAAAAGGCATTTTCCTTCAAATGATACCATTGAAGTTGCGGGGGAAGGGGGTTCTCTCTTAATTTCAACATAGAAAATTAAGGGGAAGGGAGTTTTCCCCTTCATTTTAAACCCCCTTTTGTCCTAATAACACCTCTCTTTTCTTGGGGGACTGGGAGCTCTGGGGAGGGGCTGATTAGCTAAAACGGGAAAGCTGAAAGTTTCCCTCTAGCACCCTGCAATCTGTCCCACCTGCTGAGGCGCTGCTCCCTTGGCATGAGGGCTTTTCCTCGGCATTTTCTTGAAATGATGCTCCCTGCCTGGGTGCAACTGGCTGCTCCCCAGCACCTGCCCCCTGTCAGCCCCTCCCCCCCCCCACCCCAAAGACTAGCAGATTACCCTGCACAGGTGTGCTGGAGGAACTTGCCTCTGAAGGCAACTGGTCACACCTGGGCTGCTGCACCTTGGAGTGAGGGGATGAGATGGAGAAAGGACCTGCTGCTCTTTCCCTCCACTGCACAGCCCCTGAAACATTGGGGTACTTACCTTTCCTTTAAGTGGAAACAAACCATCCTTCTTGTCCAGGTGCTTGTGGCTAAAATTGCGGTTCTGCCTCCAAAATTACCTTTGTCCTAGGTATGTAATTGCTAAGAAAATTTCCCATGGATCATTAGCCATTACCTGTCGAATCCCACAAATCGAGTGGGGATGCTGATGGGCAGCATCATCAGGAGGAAACTCCCATGCAAGGAGAACTCCCTCATGCTCCTTGGTAGTTTTACGTCATTTTCCCCAGTTATGTTAACCATCCACACTTGCTAGGTCTGGAAGGTTCTCTGCTCTGTCTACCCTGAGAGATTACTTTGCCTTGTCCCCTGTGCTGCTGGGGGGGTGAGCTTTGTTTCCCAGAGAAAAAGGACCTCGTTTGTGTGCAATTCCCTGCAGCTGGGAATGGGCTCCTGCTGGCTCAAATTCCGCACGGTCTAGGATGGACTCCAAACCCCAGCTGGCACTACCCGAAAACCAGGCTGCATTTGGACTGGTAGACACCTTCTGCAAACTGACATCAGGAACCTGGGGGGTGAGCTTGGTTTCCCACAGAAAAGGGACCTCGTTCTTCTCCAAATCTCTGGGGCTGGAAATGGGCTTCTGCCGGCTAAAATTCCGCAGTCGAGGATGGACTCCAGACCCCACCTGGCACCACCCGGATGTTGGAGTCTGAAAATATGAGGAATACCTCTTTGCATGTTTGAGAGATTTTAGAATCTCTGACAAACAGTGTTTTTAACCTTTGCTGATGGAAAAAGGGCTTTTAAGCTCTAAAATGAAGCAGAGTTTTCAAGAGTGTGTATTAGATAGAATAGTGCATAGTTTTATCACAGGGTGAGAATTTTAGATATATGGGGGTTTTTAGGATGGTAAGCAGGTGAAGGCAAGATGGAGGAAGCACATAGCTTTTGGGTTTCTTCCTTCTTCTTCCTTGCCTCCATGTTCTGCAGTGAGGTGGCACATTAGAGTTGGCTTAGAATAGAGTCTAACCTTCTAACATAGATAATAGTTATTGGAGTAGAATTGTAAGTACTGATTACGTAGAATGTAGTATAAATATCCACGCCACCCTGAGGGTGGGGGCATTGTGCTTTTAGTATTAAGCACTGGGCATTTGTGCATTTTGTAGTTAGCTTTGGTATTTGAAATGATAAGAAAAAGTAAATTATGAAGAGAAAAGCCTCACCATCGCCTTTCCTTCAAGATCTCTGGCTGAAGAAAACAAAACCAAAACCAAAAAAAAACCCAACCAAAGAAAAAAAAAATTTATATAATTCTGAGATTTGGTGTCTATGGTGGGCATGCTTTGGCATCTCCGGGTGAGCATGAAGGCCATCTGAGAGAGCATGCCTTTGACATCTTGTGGATGTGCTTCAGCCAGAGCTCAGACTACTGAAGACCAGCCGGAGAAGAAGAGAGAGGCATTCTGTGAGTGACTGGGGGTGAACCAGCTCAGGGGCCCAGAGCTCGAATCACCAAGTCCAGCAAAAGAAGAAAGAGAAGAAAAAAGAAGAAAAAAACCCATGCACAACTCCAAAGGAAAGGACTCTGAAAAATAGGAAAGTGATTTATTAAAATATAAATATCGATCTAATATCGATACCCAACTGTGACGGACAAAAGACTCTCTAACAGTTAAGTTAGAAAGTGTATGTTTATTGACGGCCGGGCAGCTGCGTGGGATAGCTCCCTAATACGCACTGCAAAGATCACAGGTAATTACAGAGCCTTTTATCCACAAGAATGTTGAATACACAAAATACAAATGCATATTCATACTCCTGTCACCTCCTCTTCTCCACTTTGTATGCTAATTGACAAAAAGGCTATTAAGTATGTGTAGTTCCTTCTCTGAAATGAGTCGGTGGTCTTATGTGGGGAGTGGTCATCAAAAAGAGGAAATAAAACTAGTCTTCCTCATTCTAAACTTTCAACCTTTGATGGATACGTGATGAATGACTCCTTGGAGTTTCCTGTTCCCAAGACTGTTTCTAGAGATAGAGGGTCTGCAATCATCTTGTGTTTTTGGGGTCTATTGATAAATTCCCATGTTTTTCGTTACAAGCCCAGCTTACACAAACATAAACTTGACAGACAATGAGTTGTTAGATCCCGGATAGCTTATCTAAAATCCGGTCTCTCTCTTAACTATCCTCTGAATTTTCACTGATTTCAGCAAAGCTTATTTTTCCCAGCTAAGTCAGCAATATCTTCAAAATTAGTGTCTCACTTGTGGTCTCTGCAGCTGACCAAGGACAGTAGCAGGGCTGAACGGGGCAGGTGGCACAGCCAGAACCACCTATGAAGCCCTCAGGGCCCCATGGGAGAGGCAGCCCTTGGGAATGGGGCCGGGAATGGGGACAGGGACTGAAAATGGTGACAGGAATGGGGACAGGGACCGGAAACAGGGAAGGAGGATAGGGACCAGGAGCAAGGGACAGGGACTGGGAATGGGACCAGAAATACAGGACTGGACCAGAAATGGGGACAGGGACCAGGAATATGGATAGACACAACTACCAAAATACAGTTGCCAGCATCATCACCCCAGATTAATCCAGCACTGCTTGGATGGTGCAAAGGAGCACAGAATGGCTTGGGTTGGAAGGGACATTTAAAGGCAATCTAGTCCAGTGCTCTGCAGTGAGCAGGGACACCTCTAACTACATCTGGTTGCTCAGACCAAGAGCTTGAATGTCTGCAGGGATGGATGCCCACCTCTCTGGGCAATCTGTGCCAAGCTTTCAAAACCCACAGTGTAGGAATATCTTTCTTAAGTCTAGTCTGAATCTAGAATCATCTCTTAGACTAAAACCATTCCCCCTTAGTTTTGTCACAACAGGCCCTACTAAAAATTTTGTCTCATCTTTTTTTACATGCTCTCTTAAGGTACCGAAAGGCAACAAAAAGGTCTCCCTGGAGCCTTCTCTCCTCTAGGCTGAACAGCCCCAGCTGTCCCAGCCTGTCTCCAAAGCAGAAGGGGCTCCAGCCCTCAGAGCATTTCATCCCTCCTCTGGACTGGCTCCAACAGGACCATGTGTTGGGGACCCAGAGCTGAAGGCAGGACTGCAGGTGGGGTCGCACCAGAGCAGAGGGGTGGAATCACCTCCATCAACCTGCTGGACACACTCCTCTGGATGCACCTGGATCACTCATGTCCAGCACCTAATCTATACCACCTTCTACAGTCCTCCTTGGTAGGGCTGCTCTCCATCCCTTCATCCCCCAGCCTGTGAGATCAGCCAGGCAGGAAGAGCTCCCTCTTGAAGAAGGCAGATCCCACAACCCACACAAGTCCACCCTGGCCCTGAGGGTCACAGCAGATGCTGGAGTCACAGCAGGCTGAGGCCACAGCAGGCTCTGGGCTCACAGCAGGCTGTGAGGTGACAGCAGGCTGAAGTCACAGCAGGTTCTGAGCTCACAGAGGTCCCAGAGTCCCGTGCTTGCACAGCACCATAACCACGGAGCACTCAGTCCCTGACCACAACTGCTGTGGCAGTGGCGGCAGCGGCAGCAGTGGTGCTGACATTGGCACAGCAGTGCCAGGACAGTGGTGGCTGCAAGAGCTGCGAGAGTGGCAGAGGGCAAGGCACCATGGCCCTTGCTCTGCGCCTCTTCCTCCTGCTCCTCCTGGCAGTGGCCCTGCCTGCCAGGGCTGCCCAGGCTGCTCCACAGCCAGCGCAGGGAGCAGGTCAGCCGGTAGACTGGCTCCCCTATCCCCTTTTCCCCACTTCTCCTCGGGACACAGTGGAAATGGTTTTCCATAGGGCTTTAGGCAGGCTTTCCTGTCTCAGAGAGACGCAAACCCAATGGGCCCTGGCTTGTTCCAGACGCCTGACCAGGGACGTTGCACGGGGCCTGCAAAGAGGGACAGAGACCAGGAGCCAGTCCAGAGCTCCACAGGCCCTTCTGTACTTTTGGTCATGTCTACTGATATCTGTCTCCCAAGGCCCTACCTGACCCCCATGCAGTGCCCAGTTCCCTAAGGCAGAAGGGAATCCCAGCACACCATGGAAATGGTTCTGATCTATTCTCCCTTCTAGATGAGCGTGCTGGGAATGTTATTCCTGGAACGTGGATGGATGAGAGTTTCAATAGCTTGGAACATACTGGAGGCAAGTTCTCAGAATTGTTTTACTGACTGAAAAGTCATCGTCAGCATGGGAAGAGCTCATTCAGGCACTTAAGATCATATCAGGATTGAGAGATTCTGGAAATCTTACCCTCCTCGCATTTGGAGTCCTGATGATCCCACAGGATTGCTGTCAGTGGGAGGAAGGAATATTTAGCTATCAATCCTCTTCCCATGTGCAATGCAAGTGTCTCCGTCTGTGTGCTCTGTGCGGCCACAGAGAAGAGCAGAGAGAGAAGGGGCCGGGCCCAGGGCTGTGCCCCGGGGCTGTGCCTTGTGCAGCTCTTTTGCCAGCCCCAGGCAGCCTGAGCTGCTCCCGCTGCCACTGCCAAGGCCCGGCCCTGGCTGTGGCTCAGTTCAGAGCTGCTGGCAGCTCCCGGGAGTCCCTTCTCTCCTGACTGCCCTTCAAGGGGCTCCTTCCATCCCAATGTGGGGCCACTGCAGACATGTGGGCCCTTGGCCCCTGCTCCTGAGTGGAAGGCAGAGCTGCTTTCATGCCCTCCAGGCGGTTTCCCAGCCTGGTCTTGCTGCAGCTTCTGCCCAGCCTGTGCAGGAATGTATTTGGCATCAGCTGACAGGAGTCCCAAACTGCACCGTGGGCCTTGCACACTCAGTGATCCCTGCAATTCCTTGTGTGCCAGCACATCCTGAGGGGTGGCAGTTTAGAGGAGGGATGGCTATAGCCAGCCCCAAGAGCCTGGGAATTTGTCTGTTCCTTATCCATGACTTTGACCAGTTTTGCCTCATGAAGATGCCTCCCCCTCAATGGAGAACAATTCCACAATTACATCTGATCCAGCTTTGCCTCTTCCTCTCTCCAGTGATGAACCGAAAGGCTGTGCTGAAGGCAGCACTTCTTGGAGGAAGCAGAGGCTCCAAGCCAGCTCCTGCTGCAGGAAGAGAGGTGATGCCAGGCACAGTCCCAGGAGGTAATTGCTATGCCTCTGGACCTGAGCCCTGCTGAGGCTTGAGCTGCCATCTCTGCTTCTTGGTAGTGCCTCCTCTTTAGGGATGTTGCACAGGCCCCGTAAAGAGTATGGAGAGAGACCAGGAGCCATCACAGAGCTCCACAGGCCCCTCTGCAGCTTTGGCCATGTCCATTGACATCTGGCTCCCAAGGCCTTACTCGACCTCCTTGCAGTACCCTGTTTCCTAAGGCAACAGGAGATCCCAGCACAAAATGGAAATTATTCTGATCTCTGCTCCCTTCTAGATGAGCGTGCTGGGAAGGCTTCTCCAGCGGCTGGGATGGAAGATGGGTTAGAATCCTCGGGAGTTTTTGCAGGTAGGGTCTCAACTTTCCCTCAGGAATAATCATTGAAAACCTAGCAGGAACCAGGTGACAGACGGTTCTGTGACTGTGGAGTTACAGGTGTGTCTGCAGGGAAGATGTTTCCAGAACCAGGGCTGGATGTTGCACACCAACCTGGCTCCAGTCACAGGGGTGAGTAGTGTGTCCCTGCTGACCCCACAGGCTGAGCACTGGTATTGTGGGATCCATCCACATCAAGTGGAACTACTTTGCTTTAAGTTCCTCCAACAGGGAAGAACCAAGACATAGGAGACAAAAAATCCCTTGAGGCAGGTAAATACCTGGACCAGATGCTTTGTGATCTGGAGAGATGTTGTGTGTCCTGACAGGGCCTGACTCTGTCCCCTTTGGGCTGGGGCAGTTTTCATGGAGCAGGGCGAGTCACGGGTGGCAGTGGCTGCTCAGGGATGGGTTTGGCCCGTGTCCCTCGAAGGAGCGACTGCCCAAGCAGCTGCACTGTCCCCAGGCTCTCCTCCTGTCTTCTGGGCTTTGTTGGCTGGCACAGCCTGTGCCAAGGGGCAGCAAGGTGCCTGCAAGCCTCAGCTCTGGGGCAAACAGAGAATGTCCTGGCCGTATGCACCGTGCTGCCAGCTTAGCAGTGAAGCACAGCATGGGCTCACACTCCCAATTGCTCCCACAGACGTTATCACTGAAACAGGAATATATGCCCTGGATGCACCATGCCCCTCAAGAATTGTCTGCCCCCAGGATGTGCGCAGGGCCTGCATGACAGGCACAGGAATGACACTGTTTACTGTCCCACTTGTCCTCATAGGATGCTATTTTGGGCTGCGGAAGCTGTATGAGATGAGACAGTAAGTTGCTGATTTTTCTCCACAACTTTCTTAAAACTCTGCTCGTAGCATGAACATCCTGACTCGTAGTCTTGCTGCTGTGGAGTTGTGGCTAAGCCATGGTTGTCCAAAGAACTGTGCTGAGGGTTCTGTTGCTGCCCAGTGCTTTAACTGGCCTTGCTGGGCCCTGTCCTGTGGAACCTGCTGGGGCTGCAGCCAGTGTTGGCTCCCTCTGAGGCTGCCTGGCCAAGAGCAGCCCCAGGAGCAGAGGCAGAGGCAAAGCAACTTCACAGTAATATTTGGCAATACAGTTTAGGATGGTTATTTCCTAGCTCATGTAAATGTTTCATGGTAGCAGTTGTGCTACAGAAGGAGCAAATTTGCTACAATTCAGTGTTAAAACAAATCCAACCTGAAGAAGGTTTGGCTTTGGCCTTGTGACTTTGTGTATCAGCCCTGTTTAGATTGATTCCCAATCAGTCCTGGAGCCAGTTTTGGGTGAATGCTCATCCCAGCCCTGACCCTTGGCAGCTCTGGGCTCAAAGGGGCAGCTGAGGCTGCACTGCACGTGACTGGGGTGCAAGGCTGTCTTATCAAAGGGCTTTGAGAAGCTGAAATTACTCTATTTTGATTACATGGTTTTGTTTATGAGATTCATTCACATTTTTTAAACTTAGTTTGATAAAAACTTTGTTCCCAGTTTTTTTTTCCAGTGATTTGATCTAGTGAATTATGGCATAATTATCCCATGGCTGAATTAGAAGACCATAAGTACTATAAAATGAAATAACATTTACACTCTTCTGCCTTTCACAGACTGAGGAAACCTGTGTTGGTTTGATGTGACCAACAGAAGAGTTTTGCTCTGCTTTTAATTCAGTCAAGGAGCAGTGCTGGAAGCTGTTGAGAAGTGTCACTTCACTTCAAAACCAAAGCAAATTGACAGGGTTCTTTTTTTCCACCTCTGGAATATAAAAATCTATTAGCAGCAAATGCTTCTGTAAAATAATTGATATAAATATGGGATTTGGTTTGTTTCTGAGTTCCTCAGAGCTGCAGCTCCCTGTTCTCTTTGCAGACAGAGGCTGGCTATGGGTGGCAGTCCAGGTGACAGCCTGGTACACACCAGATCCACACATGAGCTAAGGGATCATTCTTGCACACCCCATCCTGGAAGGACCAGGTTTAATGAATCTGGCACAATTTTATGGCATGGCAGCAAAATAAGGCAAAATAAAGGCTAGAATTGGTACCATCCCAATCACTTTACATTTTGCTGTGTCTAATGGAGACAGGAACTACAAGTTTCCTATCCATGCACAATTTGCTGTCTGAAAGCACACAGTCCTCAAAGTCAAAGGGCTGTGTCTGAGATGACTTTAAAAGCAAAAACAACCTTTATGTGCAACACCTGTGCTTCAAACCTTTACAGTACAAATAAATACAATACAAGCTTATTAGTAGTGTTAAGTGGGGAAAAAAACCCAAAATCAAATAACTAAACCAAAACTGCTACACAACAAAACAGGCAAACAAAACAACCACCAAGAAAAAAACCAAAACCTACACAAACCCCCCCCACAAAACCAGAAAAATTAGAAATCAGGTGAAGGAGGCAGATCCAAGAGCAACAGTTCGGCAGAGGAGCTACAGAAAGGATAGATAATAAGAAAGGAAAGATAATAAATGGCTATGACACCATACTAGCCAGGAGATCTGAGATAATGTTCTCACGCTTCTGAAAACAATCTGACGTAAAAATAAACAGAAAATAAATGATGATGATTGTGCTAATGGGACTTGGTATGTTCAACTTTTATATCTCCATTGTGTGTAAGTTCTGTTTTCCTCGTCAAGTCACATCATCTGGCAAGGGATTTTTTGTGTTCAAAGAAAACCACCGCAGTGGAAAAGCAGGACAGCTTGGAAAATATTAAAA
>JAGMWU010001029.1:0-18615 GCA_018697195.1 Certhia americana | reverse complement strand
GGTCACTGGGTGCTGTTTTTACCACACCTGATTTTATGAGAAAATTCTACATCAGTTAAGTTTAGCCAACAAATTTGATTTTGAATTTCACAATGTAAAACACAACCATGAGGTCCTGTGCCATAACTGTGTACAGGCTCAATAAAGGATTTAACAATTAATTGATATGTTATTGAAATGTCATGACTTTGTGTGAGTACCAAGAAAGGGAAAGCATTCTTTTTGCAGAATTCTCATGGTTTATCTGGTCTTCATTTCCCTTGGAGTTCTTCTGTGAAAGGAAATACAACAGAGTCTGCTGCCAAGAGGCAGAAAATTAAAATGATGGAACTCTAAACAAAAGAGGTATTTTGTACCTCACCTTTGAAAACACTCCAAACAGCTGCCAGCTCCCCAACCTGAGCACTGCCCTCTCCCTCAGTGATAATTTGTTCACCAGAGGAAGTGTGGAGGGCTACTGCCCTGTACTTCCACACCTTTCCCTCTCATTTTGCAGAAGCAGCAGTGAACCAGGAATTGGCTGATCCATCAGCAGAGAAAGGAGTGGCTACTTTAATCACTGAGGCAGGTTTGTTGTGGCTGATAGCCAAGCTCTCAGTTTCTTGTATTGCCAGATTTTTCACAGCTCCTTCGCTTACTGAGAAGATGTTACAAGAATGTTCACTCTGAGCATACCACTCTCTTACTGAGGGTCTCTGGGCCACCCCATCTGGGAGAGGGGTTCCAGCAGTGACTGCTTTAATTACTTTGAAAGGGCCTCTTCAAACAATTGGTTGTTGTCATACAATCTTTTCCACTTCTATGCGAGCTAAGCTAACTACAAACAGTCTCTTTTCCCAGGTAGGGTATCTTTTTTTCAGTATCTTTAAAGCCACAGGAATAAAAATCCAAGCGCATCTTGTAGGGCCCTTCTGCAGCCTCATTTGTACCATAATCGATTATGACAAGCCCGAGATGGCCAAATTCCCATTCTGCCTGGAAAGGAGATCTCTAGGATAGAGGCGGAGCCCAGGCATGGTGAGCTAGTCACTGCAGGCGTTTAGAAGTCATTCCTTAAAGATCATCCCATGCTCATATGCAGCTGTCTAATAGAGACAATTAAGCTCCCGGGTGCGCGGATTCCTATTCAGCCTGGGACCACTTTGGCCTGGCGCTGTGGGCGTCCAAGAGGCTGGGTGGCAGCATGTGCAGGGGCCCTTACTGTAGACACAGTGCCCAACCACTCATTGGTCACGGGTGCATGGAAAGAGGACAGGGTGTCAGAGAGAAGCCTTTGCTGACACGTAGCGGGACATAGGTGACTGGCAGTGACATAGAGCCATAGACACCCACAGGCGCTCAAGCTCACAACGCGGACAGGCACAGGACAGAGTGGTGCCGTGAGGAGCTACCGACACAGCACACTCCTTCCTTCTCTGACCCGGAGATTTTCGAATAGTGCCTATTTCCTACAGCTGACCTCACAGCCAGACTGCTAGACTTCATGATCTGAGAGACTCTTCCCGGGGGTTATCATTCTCAAGAAGCGTGCCAAGGAAGACTGGACATCTGGCAGGACAGATCTCCTCAGCCCTGTTCAAAGCGATTGACAGGAGAGAAGAATATGAACAGCCCTGCGAAAGCCTCCACTAGCACAAGAGCCTCATAGCGCACTGAAGCACAAGATCAGGCACGAAGAGATGGTGAAGTGTCAGATAATGGCGAACAAGAGGCGGAGGGCTTACATGCATGGCAAGCAACCCCGCCCGCACCATGCCATAGACATGCCCGGCAATAAAACTAGAGGAGAACGCAAACGGACAGAGAGCAAAGAGGAGCCGCGGGCAGAACCCCTCGCAGAAGCTCCAGGCCTGGAAGCAGCACGGTGGCTGTCTGCAATGTGCGATAGTCCAGGCGGGATACGTCGTTCTCCGGCCTCTGCCACAGCCCCTCAGCTCTGGCTGCACTCCCTCTTTGCCAGGTGCAGCCATGGAGTGCACACAAGAACAGGGCCCCAGCCATGGCTGCTTCCACAGAACACTGAAGGTATCTGCAGCCATCCCCACCTGGGCTGGGCCTGCTGTCACTGCTCAGCCCAGCACCGCCCTTGGAGCACTCCAGGGAACATCCCTCTCTTCCCTGCCCTTTCTTCTCCTGCAGATGTTCAGGAAGTTCATGCCGCTTCGATGCAGAAAGAGCAGCACCACAGAAACTGAGGACACAGCCCAGCCTGACTCTGGGCTGACTGAGCTCTGGGCAGAGCCTGATGTCAGCACAGACTCGGCTGAGCCCTCAGAAGATGCTGACCCTGCCACAAATGAGGACAGGGCAAAGTCTGGCATGGCAGTGCTGGAGGACATGGCCATCACAAACACTGACACTGGAGAGACTCAGGTCATTGCAAATATTGTTACCATGCCCACTCCCACTGTCATTTATTCTCCAATTACGGATTTTTTCAAGAAGAGCGATGTTTCTTCTCAGCAGCATGTAGGCAGCCTGGGGCCAGGCCTGGACGCCTCCCAGGATTGTGTGTCCCCTCAAGGCTCAGCTGCTGGGCCCCCTCAGCCTTTGAGAGCAGCACAGTGTGGCGGGAAGGGAAGCACTTCTTTGGGCAAGCTGGGGAAGATGCTTCCTTGGACAGTGCTCCAAGTCTTCCCCATGGCTCCTCCAGGTGCCAGCCATGGTGAGGAACTTCCACCAGAGTCTCTTGTTTGACATCACTGTGGATGCCAGGCTTCCAATGACCATTCTGCGGCTGGCTAAAGAACACCCTGCCGATGTGGTGCTGACCCTCCTGCACTGTGCCCCAGCCTGTGACAGGTACGGGGCACACCTGCCTTGAGAGTTCGAGGCTCACCTGCCTTTAGGGCACATTGCCCTGCACAGCCTGTCCAGTGGGGTCTGCCAGACAGACAGAGTGCTCCAGGACCCTCAGGCCCCTCTGTCTCCTGAGCCTGCTGCCATGCTGCCTCCCTGCCCCTCAGGGCACCACGGCTCTGTCACCTGGGCCCCCACAGCTGCACAGGCCATGCTACTGTGACTGAGACAGCCCTGAGACAGAGCTCTGATCCCACAGAGCGGCTGCAATGATGTGGAGAGCCATAGGCTCCTCGGGACCAACAATGGAAAAGGTGCTGCCAACACTGATCCGTGTAATGGAGGATTGGCCTCTGCACAGCACGAGCACCTCCGATGGGGACTACATTGATGTTTATGCCCTGGCTGTAAGTTTCTGGAAATGATTTTTACTCACCCACAGGTCACCTCTCCAGCAGCCAACTATCCTCTCCCTGCCTTAGGTGCTGGGCTGAAACCTGGATTAGGGACAGGCTCAGGGGGCACCAGGCCCACTGCTCCCTCCATGTCTCCCCTCGGGCCCTGCCACATGGACACCTGGGTGTTGAACTCTGTCTCGGGCTGCTTCTTTTGCAGGCAACTCTGGTGCTTTGGGTGATTGTCCAGGTGCCTCAGTCCCATGAGGCAATGGCACATTGTTCCTACCCTCTGTTTATGGCTCTGCTCTGCCATGTTGTCATCACCACACAGACGATGGCACCAGAGGAAGTTGATAATTTCTGGAGAGCATGCCAGCAGGAACACCGCCTTCCCAGCAACCCCAACAGGTCCTGGTCCTCCTGTCCTTGCCATGCCCTTGTGGCCAGCACCAGCACTCCCAGTGTGACCCGGCCTTTGCTCTGCACACAGGTTTGCAGTGCAGACCATGAAGGCTCTGCTGTACTGTCTGCAGTATGACAGTGTGGTGATGGCCATGGAGCGCAAGCGTGGCTGGGACACGCTGCTGTGTGCTGACACCCAGCACTATGCCATGGGTCTGCTGGCCAGGTGAGACCTCCTTGTCCCCACTGCTGGCCAGGTGAGACCCCCTTGTCCCCACTGCCCCTGGCATTTGTGTCCTGTGCCCAGGGTGCCCCACACAGTCTCTGTGGTTGTGGGCCAGAAGGCCTTGTCACTGAGGGACAGCCGAGCAGGCTGGAGAAGGCTGGGAGAGGAGGGTGCCCACAAGGAACTGCCTCCCAAAGCAGCCACATCACCTCCAGGCTGGTGGGAAAAGACCAGACCTCTGTCAGTCAGTCCTGAGAGAGGTTTGCCCCACACACCTCAGAGTCTTGGTGCTTTTTTCCCCCTGCCAGGGAGATGCGCCATTCCATGATGTCCTTGTGTTCCCATGTCGCACTCCACCTGCTCCAGCTGCTGAAAAGAGAGGAACCAATCTGGGATCTGCCCTTCCTGGCATTCCTAGTGGAGGTGAGCCTGATGGCAAGCACACTGCCTGCCTGAGCTGCCTCCCAGCTCTCTGCCCTCTCGTAGCTGCAGCTCTCTGGGACAGTGCCCATGCCCTGTCCTGCTGCCTGGGCTCAGCCCTGTGCAGTTCTGGGCTCCTGCCAGCCGGGTCCCTGTCACTGCCCTGTGCTTTTCAGGTCTTGGAGTGCCTGGACTTGAACAAATGCAGAGGGAGTGTCCTGGAGATCATGTCAAGGCACGTGCAGAGCGAGTGCAGGGAGAGGCATCGCCTGGCACTCAGAGGCCTCCTAGTGCTCAGCAAGGATCCCTCGATGGTGAGAAAGGGCCAACAGCTAAAGCCGTGTGGGCACTGTGGGACTGGGGAATGCAGTTGCTTAGACTGGGCTGGGCTGGGCTTTGGGCACTGAGGCAGCTGCTCCCAGCTCTCCCACCTCCCAGTCCAGCTTCCTGAGGGCTTTGGACAGGCCTTTGGCCTCTGGGCCCTGCGGCAGAAGGGTGGCATTTCACAGACTTTTTGTTCCACACAGGCCATAAAAATGTGGAGCCTGACTGAACGTCTTGTGGAGCTTCTGCAGGAAAATGACAGCGATGTGGTCAGGATGACACTCGATCTACTCAGATATTTGTTCCAATATAATGACACCCTGATAGCCAGCCCCATGGCCCTGCAGCTGGCTGAGGAGCTCCTGCCACTCTTTGACAATGTAAGGCTCTGTGCCCCCAGCCACTGCCACTGGCTACTGCCCGGACACTTGGTACCTTGTGGATTTCCACCACGATGCCCAGGTGACCCTGAAGCAGCTGATGATGTAATATTTTGCCTTCCTTTCATAAAGGATGATAGCCATGTGCAGCTCTGCTCCATGGCTGTCTTTCAAGAGATGTTGGATTTATTAATGGAAGAAGAAAGAAAGGCCCTGAAGTCACACGTGCACCTGAGCCTGCTGCCACTCTCCTTCCACTGCCATGATGAGAACCAGAGTGTGGTAGAGGTGAGGACTTGTGTTCTGCTGGTGTCCCCCTGGGAGGGGGCTCAGCTGCCTCCTGCCCTGGTTCCTCCCTGGCTGCAGCCTCCTGCAGTCCTTGGCACAGAAATGTGGGTCCTGTCTCTGGGCTGAGGGGCAATCTCTGGGTCTCTGCTGCTCATCAGGCCTCTCGGGAAACGCTGCATTGTTCAGCCAGATTCCTGAAGAGGAGAGATATTGAAGAGATGCTGCAGGTGGATCAGACATGGAGATTTGGAGAGGGCCTGGTAAGGACTTGGAAGCCCCAGGCTGAGGCTGGAGAAGCCCCCTGAGCGTGGTGCTCAGTGTGTGGGGCTGGCAGCTGTGCCCCTGCCCAGAGCTGCACCCAGGGGCCACACGGGCTCTGCTCCAGGTTCCCGTGGCCTCAAGCCAGGTGCCGATGGATCCCCAGCCCAGCAGGGCTGCAGGGCGGGTGGCACCATGGCTCCCTGGGCAGCACCCGTCCCTGTGTCCCCTGCAGAGCCCAGCACCAGCGGCTGCTGGCCGAGCCTCAGGGCTGTGTGGGCAGGGCAGGCTGGGGCTGGGCGCAGGCAGAGCCAAGGGGCAGAGCCGACACCAACCCTTCCCTCCTGCTGCTCTCTGCAGCTGGCACAGGACAGGAGCCGAGTGGCCGAGCACCTGCACCAGGCCCTGCCGTACCTGGAGAGCCCACAGGAGCCCCTGCGAGAGGCGGCCATCAGGTTCATGGGTGAGCCCCGAGCCCAGGCTCCCTGCCCGCCCTGCCACAGCTCGGCCCCAGCCCCGGCTGCTGCCCCAGCAGTGGCAGCCGTGCCCGGCGCCGTGGAGCCCTGCCTGCCCTGGGCACTGCTGCTGCCCTCTGTCAGCCATGGTGCCCTTGGGCCTCAGCCTGCAGCAAGGGCCCGGGCTGAGCCCTGCTGGGCCAGGAGGGCGTGTGGCCACAGGGCTGGCAGTGCCCAGGGCAGGGAGCTGTGCCACTGGGGCCCTGACAGGCTCTGTGTTCCCAGGGATGGCCGGGCAGCACCTGAGGGGGCAGCAGGGAGAGCTCCAGCTCATCTGCACGGGTGAGTGAGGGCAGCGGGCTGTGTCAGAGGGGGCTGTCGGGGGAGCTGCAAGCCATGGTCTGGCTGCGGAGGGCTCTGCTCCCTATGTGGATGAGGGGTGGCATGGGGAGAGCACACAGAGATTTCAGGGACACGTGGGGGATCGGCGGCCAGCAGCTTTGGGCTGATCCCGATTTCCCTTGCTCTCTCCTGGCCATGGCTACAGTGGCTCTGGCACGGGGCCTCTCATCGGGTCCCCGTAGATCCGAGGCCTGACCGTGGCTCTGTTCCTCTCTCTTCCAGCCCTTGAAGACATGGCAGATGACAGCAGCCCTGCCATCAGAAACCTGGCAATTGAAACAGCGTTTGTCCTCCGGGCAGTACAGAGAGCTCCCTACTCCATCTTGCAGAGGGTGCATGATCAATTCCACAGGGCATGGAAGAGATGGCCTTGTCTGTGGGGCTGTGCCAGACTGTGCTGCTGGAGCCCTGCAGAAAGCTGACTTGACAGGCTCTTGAATCTGCTGGGGCCAGCAGGGATTTTGCTTTTTCATTCAAGATTGTTCTTTTCTCCTTTTTCTTTTTCTTAATATATAAATATAGGATGTGTTATAATAGACAAAGTCCCAGGAGCTTTCTTTTGCTGCCCAGGGTCTGCAGGGAAAGAGGGGGAAAAGGGTTCTTGTGCTCAGCAAGCTGCCCAGGTGTTCAGTGTAGGGAAAATGTCCAGATCCGGCACGAGGATGGTCTGCAAACTCTGGTCAGGAGGATCTTAGGAGGAAAGACCCACCAGGGTTGGGAGGCTTGGGGTTCATGAGACGCTTCAGGATGGGGAGAAGCCCCACAAGTGCTCGATGTGGGAATACTCACGAGATCCAAACTGAGCTTCCCCTGGAGAATCCACACCATGGAGAATGCCCTGAGGAGTGTGGAGAGTGGGAAGAGCTTCAGGCACGCTCATCATTGGCCAAACACCAAGGGAGCCAGCACTGAGGGAGCCCTGCCAGTGTCCCAAGTGCAGGAAAAGCTTGTGTGCTGCTCCACTCCATCGCCCATGGGAGGATCGCGTTGTGCGGATGCTCCCCAGTGAGCCCCGGTGGGCAGAGCCCTGGTGATCTGTGAGCCGTGATCTGGTGGTGGGAGACACCTGTGTTGGGGGTTACATATCCTCCTGGCTTCCCTGTTGGTCATTGGGCACATCCACAGAACAACAGCAGAATCCCTGTTGGACAGGAGATTTTGTTGAGCGTCTAACCCCCAAAAACCTCACTTTTTGCATCTTCTGTTGGTATCACGCCACTACTGGATAGCTGATATCTTCTCAACCTAAAATCCATTCTTTTAATTTTACGCTGCCATGGGGCGTTTTCAACATCCAGTGGACATACTGCGGAAAACCCACACGTTTTGGATACGGGGTGGCAAGCTCATCCAAAACGATTGCTTCGCCCCCACTCAGCACGTGAATGCTGTTCTGGCACAGACACGTAAATACTTTTGTTTTGGCCGTTGATTTCTTCTCCTTTCATGTTCATCCCTTTGAAATCTGAAAGGGTAGACTAAAGATGTTATGACTAAGGAAGGATTGGGCCGTGTATGGGGACAACTGATATGGGGGGGCCATGGGGACCATGGTCATGGGTGGGGACATGGGGAACCTGGATGGGACATAACTGGGACAACACTCAATGCAACCACCTTGTGCCACCACAGGGCCAGCAAGCACTTCCTCTCGGCCATGGCAATGTGCTGCCCACTGCAGTTCCTGCCACATGTCCCCCCCCCACCTTTGTCACCACTCCTGTGCCAGCCCCATGTATCTCCCCCACCAGGCAGACGGGAACTGGTTCAGCTGCTGACAAGTGGCCCGGAAGCATGTGACAGCCACCAGAGTGTCCCAGGACCACCGTGCTCAGGGGACCCCAGCTGCCCATGGGGACAGAGCAAAGGTCAGTGTCCCCCAGGGGGGTACGTGGCCCCATGCTGGGTGTCAATGGAGGTGTCCTGGTGGCAGTGTCCTCACAGGTGTGGTGACATTGTCCCCTGATGTGTGTCTTGGTGGCTTCATGTCCCCACCCCTCTCTATGTCCCCATGCTGTGCAGTGGCTCCCTGTCACCCCTCTGTGTGTCCCTGTCCTGCCCCGTGTGTCGCTCTTCCTCCTTTGGAACTGTGTCCCCATCTCCCCTATGTGCCCCTATCCCTTCCCCTATGTCTCCTGCCCCCAACAGGGACAAAGTCCCGAATGTCCCAGGCCCGTGTCCTGCAGGGTGTCCCCGTGTCCCTCAGGATGTTTCTGTGGCTGCTCCAGGCACTGAGCATCTGCACCCACCCTGGCACAGGTAAGGTCACACCACGACACCCTGGGACACCCAACCCCACAACATCCCACCACACCCTTTTCTCCTCTGATTTTGTGTCCTTTCTGTGCAATTTGGGATCCTTTCCCCCACGTTTTAGGTCCTTTCTCCCAATATTTGTGTTTTCCTCCACATTTTGAGACTTTTCTCTTTATTTGAATTCTTTTTCCCCCTATTTTGTTTTCTTTCCACCTATTTTTGGTCCATTCCACCCTGCTTTGGACCCCTCCGGTGAGTTCTTCACGCCTGTGGCTGCTCTTCTCCTTTGGGGGGTCCATGTCTCTACCCTCATCCTGAGTGGGGATATGGAATTGGGGGTGAGAGGGGACTGGGTGGTTTCCATTCATACTCACATTTTTGTAGGCTGGGGGTGGTCTCCATGAAGTTGAGGAGTCTCCGATGTGGTCTCCATGCCCTTCTCTGCTCCTTGGCTGTGGGTGTCCTGGGCCATCTCCATCCCTTTCCTGTGTGGGGTTTGGGGGGTCAGGGTCATCTCCATCCTCCTCCCCTTACTGGGAGGGGGTCAGGACGTCACCTCTGTACTCACTTTGGTGTTGCTGGGGCTGGTCTCTGTGGAGCGGAGGAGTCTCTGGTGGGGTCTCCGTGCCCGTGGCTGCTCTTCTCCTTTGGGGTGTCCGGGTCTCTGCCCTCATCATGTGTGAGGATATGGAAATGGGGGTGAGGGAGGGACTGGGATATCTCCGCCTGCCCTGCTCCGGGGTTTTGTTCAGCCCCACCCTGAGGGTCTCTTGTTGCTTTGGGGATCTTGGCTGCTCCTCCCTGGGGGTCTCTGCCCACTCCAGGGGTCTCCTTCTCTTCCTCTCCTCCCGCCTGACACTGCCGCTCTGGGTCTCACACTGAGCCCCATCTGCCCTCCCGGTGCTCCTTATATACCCAGCATAAGCCCCGCCCCTTCTGGTGACAGCCAATGGGCATTGAGAATCCTCTGGAGGGGCGGAGCGTCCAACGTTCCCCATTGTGAGCCAACAGAGAGGAGGCGTGGCCTGAATGCGTGCGAGGGATCTGATTGGTCAGGAGTAGAGGGTTCAAAAAGGGGCGTGGCTTGGCCTGGGCTGGGGGTGGGGCAGGGGACAGGTGTGAAGGTGGGGTGGGGGAGGGGCAGTGGTAAAACTGGGATTTTGGGACCCCCTGAAATGGGGCTGGGACCTCCTGAAATGGGGCTGGCATCCACAGAGACCCCTCTCCGTGTGCCTGGGACCCCCAGAGCCCAGGCAGGCTTGCTCTCTTTGGGGTCTCCATCTTCCCATTTGGGGCACCGGGTGGCCTCCATGCTCCTCGCCTTACCCAGGGAGGGCAGGTCGGTCTGTGTCTGTGCATGAGCTGGCTCTTCCCGTGTTCACTTCCCCTTGCTCAGAGGGTCAGGAATCCATTTGTCCTGCCTCCTCCAGCTACGGAGAGCTCAGGCTCTACTCCATCCACCAGCACCATTGGATGGCGGCTGCCTTCTCTTGATCCTGTTCCAGGATGGAGGGGCTGGGTTGCCACAATCCCGCTCCAGGATGGGGGGGCAAAGATGGAGAGACTGAACTGCAATGGTGTCTTTGGGCTCTCCGTGCCTGATGTTGCTGTTCCTCTTCTATGGCTGTTCCAGGTCATCTCCAGCCTTATCCTGTGTGGGGTCTGGGGGGTCAGGTCATCTCTGCCCTCCTCCACTTACTCAGGGGGGTATGGGTGGTTTCCATTCATGCTCATGTTTTTGTAAGATGGGGGTGGTCTCCAAGGAGTGGAGGAGTCTCCGGAGAGGTCTCCATCTCCATCTCTGGGGGCCATGATGTCACCTCTGTACTCACCTTGGTGAGTGGATCTCAGCTGGACTCTGGTCTGAACAGCCCCTGGCCCTGCAGCCTGGCCAGCTCCCAGCCCAGATGACCACCGGGCTGCCCACACTCTGGCCCACCCCACAGGCCCAACAGCCCATTTCTGCTGCCTCAACCCCAAAACCCCCAAATTAAACACAATTCCAGAACATCACCTCTGGCTGGTCCCTACAGAGCAGGAGGGAAACTGAGGCACGGGCTGGGGGGTGACTTTGCAGTGTTGGGAGGGGTCTTAGGGACCCACCCTGGAGACACTAAAATGAGCATCCACCCCTCAAACTGTCATTGCAGCATCCTGGGCCTCCCAGCCCTCCCATCAGGGGGACTCCAGGAGCCAACGTGACACCCACAGTCTCTTCCAGGGGTGACCCCAAAAATTTTATCACCCCCTCCCCCCCATAGGACGTTGTCATCCCCTTGCTTTGGGGTGCTGGTGACAAAATAGTGTGTGGTGGTGACAAAAAGCGCAGGTGCCACCTGGGGGATTGTGCCAGCCAGTGGGAGCAGTATTTACAATTTCCGAATGAGACGGGACTGCCACTGGATCTGTCTCAAGTGATCTTTTATTTTTCAAAAGACTCATCACATGAGTGAGACCCTAGGAGGATGACAGTAGCTCATGCTCCAGACAACAGATGCTGAGTTCTACGTTATGATGCACTTGAAAATTCTCTTAGCATATGGCAAAAAGCAAAAACCCTATTGACATTTGCTTTAACCAGTTACAAAAAGCATCTTGAGATTATAAAATATATTTTTTGTGTTTGTCTCTGTTGATTGGCTGTTTTCTGCTGACCCGAGAATATACTATTTAGTTTTCCCAGCCAGACAGTTTGAAGAACTGGTTGTGAGGCTTTTCTTCTTATGTTTTCATTTCATATTTTTTTATTTCTTACCATTACATTTCGTTCCTGGCCTGCAGAACTTTTCCTTGCAGGTCAGTTCAAGGCACAAATCTCAAAAAGCCAGCACACAGGGTGCTGCGTACATTTATACTACAATCTACGTAATCAGTATTTGTAATATTTCTCCAACAATTATTATCTGTGTCAAAAGGTTAAACTCTACTTTAAGCCAACTATAATGTGCCGCCTCACAGCACAACATGGAGGCAGATGAGGAAGAAGAAACCCAAAAGCCACGTGCTTCCTCTATCTCGCCTTCACGTGCTTACCATCCTAAAAACCCCATCTATCTAAATTTCTCACCCTGTGATAAAGCTACGCACTATTCTACAGTCTAATACACACTCCTGAAAACTCTGCTTCATTCCAGAGCCTAGGAGCCCTTATTCCATCAACAAAGGTTAAATAAACTATTTGTCAGAGATTCTAAAATCTCTTAAACACGGAAAAAATATTTCTCACAATGTCAGACTCTAACAAAAGCACATGTATGCTTGCTTAAAATAATGCTTGATTGTTAGCCTAAAAATACAAGGGACAGTGCTGCATTCCTAGGACAGAAACTTTCTATCTCTTAAGGGATATATTTTGCTACAGTTCCAAGGTTTATATATCCTACTTTCAACACATCACCTATTATTAACAGTCCTTGCTCGCAATCTAAACTAACTTTTTTAGTTCCCAACTCAGCATCTACACCATCCCTCTAAGTTTTCTCTTCTTTTCCGCTCCTGAGGCCTGCTCTGTGACTTTCCCTAAAATGATTCCCACACCAGTGCTGTGTGTGACTCAGTGACTGGGTGCTGCAGAGGCTGCAGCAAGGCATCAAAAACGCTGGCTCGCGCCCAAGGGTGGGCCCAAGATCTCTGCAGGGACTGGGCCGGTCCGCCCGGGTGACTAGGACAAACAGCAGGCGGGTAAAAAAAAACAATCAGATGTTGGCACTCTGTGGAGAGAAGGCAGAAAGCGCCGGTCACTTGCAGAATGGATCCTGCCAGCTGCTTGCCGGCGCCTGCAGAAAGCCAGGCCACGCTGCGTCGTGCTCAGAGCTGCCCTGTGCGGAAGGGGGGGAGAGAGTGGCACGGCAGGACAAGCGCCACCTCCTTCAGCCAAGCGTGCCACAGCCAGCCCGGCACGGGCCACCTCCTGCAGCCAGCCCTGCAGGGCAGATTGACCTGTGCAGAGCGGTGTGGGGGCCGTGCTGGGCTGCACGCTGCCATCTGCCAAGGCCTGCCTTTTGGGGCCGGACACCAACCTGGAGAGACCGGCTGGACAAAGAAGAGCTGCCCCGACACGATGTCATTGTCCCCCTGGAAGGGCACGGTCCCGCAGACCATGACATAGAGCAGCACACCCAGGGACCAGATGGTGGCCGAATGGCCGTGGTAGCAGCCAAGGCTGATCCACTCGGGTGGGCTGTACGCGTGTGTTCCTAGGGGAGACAGGCGGTGCTGTGCGAGTGCAGGCTGCTGCCTTGCAGAGCCTGGTGCCAGCCTCCTGGCAGAGGCAGGGGCTGCTCTTGAGGTGGCCACAATTCCCCCCAGTGCCAGCGTGCATGGCCCAGCCAACTGGCCAAAGCCAAGGAACTGTTGTGCAAGGCAGAGAAGGCCAGCAGAGCAGCCCAAGCCCTTGTGGGCATGCCAAGCTGAGGGCTGGGGCCTGGCTTTGGCAGCCCCTCTGTGTGGGCAGGGACGGCAGCCAGCTGCTGGAGCACAGCATCTGCCCCGTGCCACAGGGCAGGCAGCAGCTGGCTGAATGTCACACCCCACAGCCCAGGAGGGATTGGGGCCGTGCAGTGCCTGCCACTGGGAGCAGGGCCAGGGCTCTGGGCTTACCCGCAAATTTTGTGAATGCCTGCTCCTGGAGGAAGGTGCCGCAACCAAAGTCGATGAGCTTCAGGTCACCATTGTCCAGGTTCAGGAGGAGGTTCTCTGGTTTGATGTCCCGGTGCAGGACGCCGCAGGCGGTGCAGTGCTGCACGGCCTCCAGCACCTGGCAGAAAAGCCAGCGTGCCATCTCCTCGCCCAGGAACTCTTCTTCCAGCAGGAAGTGGTAGAGATCCTGCGATGGCTCTGGACGCTCCATCACCAGCATAAAGCATTCAGGCAGCTCAAACCAGTCGAGGAGCTGGACGATGTTGTGGCAGCCAGAGCCCACCTTCTCCAGGAGCACAATCTCCATGGGAACATGGGTGCCGTCGGGCTGGCAGGAGGAGACAATGCCTGCAGCAGGCCTGATGCTGCTGCCCTGTGACTGCACTGCCCCCTTCCCGGGATGCCCCAGTGCCCCCTTGGGCATCCTCCCTGGACCTTGGGCTTCCTCTCACCCAGTGGGTGTTTGACAGGAGCCCCCCCTGCCTGCACCCACCATCGGCATTTGGCATCCCCAGGCCCACCATGCTCGGCCTCGCAGGCTGAGCCCATGCCCACTCACCCTGCCACCGCCCTCCTCCCACTGCCGGGGCCCCGGCCTTATCTCTGCCTGCCACACGTCGCTTGCTCCCACTGTCCCCACTCACTCACCAGCTCTCCCCACTGCAGGACTTTCTTCCGGAATATGCGCTTGATGGCCACCTGCAAGCCATTGAGACAGAGGGGGCTGAGTTCAAGCCCTGCCCCACTGCAGCCCTGGCGCTCCTTCCTCGCCCGGCCACCCTGGACACTTACCGGGCTCCCGTCCGACAGGCGGGTCCCCGAGAAAACGGTGCCAAAGCCACCGCTCCCCAGCTGCGGGCCCAGCTGGTACAGCTCCTGCAGCTTCTTCCTCTGCCCTGCCGCCAACACCGAGCCATCAGTCTTGTGCCTGGAAACCCCCCAAGTGCCCCCCAGTGAATCGGGACGGGTCCCTGCGGCCCACGCTGCTCTGACCTGCTTCCTGCTGTGCCCCGGGCAGCGGCCACCTCCTGGCAGCCGTGGGGCTGGTGAGCGGCACAGCTGGGACAGGGGAGAGTGCTGAGGCGGCTGCAGGAGCCAGAGAGAAGTGGGATGGGGCGGCACCGTCACTGTCCCCGCTGTCATTGGCAGCGCTCTGCTCTTCTGGAGAGCCAGAGACACAGCCCAAAGCTGAGAGGGGCGTCCCAGGAGCAGCTGCAAAGCAGATAGGAGTTTTGTGAAGCTGTTCCAGCAGAGGCCCTGGAAATAGCCGGGGACTAGGCTGCTCTAAGAAGCCCTGGCCTGGCCTGGGAACTCCCCTTAAAAGCCCTAGGAATTACATCAGATAGCAGCTCAGAAGATTTCACCTGTAGTCGATGGAAGTCTTGGAGCAGCTTCCTGGAAATGGAGGAAGCTCCTTGCCCCCCCCTCAAGCTTCCTCTCCCCCCCCAGGCACTGTCTGTCTCCACCAGCTGGCACAGCTGGCACAGCGTCCTGGGAGCTGTGGGCTGGCAACTGCTGACTACAGGACACTTGCTGCTCCACCACCTGCTCCTGGGATGGCTCCTCTGCATCAGGCTGGGCTCCCACTTGGACTTGTGGGCTTTCCCTGGCCACCTCAAGGGACAGGGTTGCACCCACATTGCTGAGCTCCGTACGTCCAAGGGAGCCGGGAGACCTGTTTGCAGGCTCTGCACCTTCTGCAGGCTGACAGGTCTCACTGAGCCTCTGTGAGGGATGCAGGCTGTCAGAAGTGGAGGAGGCTCCTGACACGATGGATGTTCCCTCACAGATTGAGCTGCTTGCAGGGATGGCAGGTCTCCGCTGGTGTGCCATCCTTGCAAGGCTTGAGGCTCTCCCACTGCTGGAGAATCTTGCTGGGAGCAGCCTCTTGAAGGGATGGAGGCTTCCTGAGGAGCTGGATGAGCCAGAGTAGGGCGGACGGCCTCGCTTCACCAGCTCATCCAGTTCATTCCATAAGGCCTGCCACATCCCAATGTAGAGTGGCACAGATGTCCCATTGCGATCCCAGAACAGGATCATCAGTTCCTGCAGCTCTCGGGCCTCGGCCACGCAGGGACAGCTGCTGCAGGAGCTGTGCAGGGCACTGGCGGGAGCACCTGGCAGCTTGTGAGGGGTCACCCGAGGCCTGTAGGCCCTGGCAGCTGCAGGGGCTCCTCGGTTCCTCCGGGAGCCTCTGGGCCGCACCCCGGGGCGCTGGCACCTCTTTGGTGTTCCTGTCTGCCGCCTCCGTGCTTGCCAGTGGACAATGGCCCACCAGACAGCCACGGCCGCCAGCAGCAGGACAAGGACAGCCATCGGGACACCACCGTCACACATGGCTACGGCACGTCCCATGGCAGCTGAACTGGCAGCTTTGGAGCCTGGCCCGGCTTCTCTAGGCATGATGATGTGACAATGGTGTGGCCAGGACAGCACTGTGACATCACAGCCCTGCCTGGCACCAGCGCTCAGCACCAGTGCCACAGGAGGCAGGAAGGGGCTCCCTTGTGGGCACTTGAGAGCCCTCTGCAGCACAGTGGCTGCAAGATTCTTGTCTAAGTAGGACACAGGCATGAGGAGGGCAATGGCCATGCTGGCACCTCCTTGCTGGCAGAGCGTGGGACATGGATTGTCCCCTGGGACACCGCAAAGGCCTTGAGGAGGGCAAGCCCTGCTCAACAACATCCAAAGCATCTGTGTGCTATCCACTGCATTCCCATCCTGAATCCAAACCTGTTGTGACCAGGATAGCTGTTAATATGATGATGGTAAAGTGAGGCAGGAAGGGCCTTTGTGAGGGATCACAGAGATGTTTATTCCAGCCACAATTCTGCAGACTGCATGGTCTAAAGCAAGGCTCATGGGAACAGTCCACGTTCAAGTATTGGGTGTTAGGTCTGGAGAGCATCAGGGATCAATTATCGGGGCATTGTGCTAAAACGATGGGATTGGGGTATGTGAGCCAGTGGGGAAATTGGGAAGGAATGACTGAGTGACAGAGGGACACAGAGAGGGCGTTAACGGGGCTGAGTGAGGGAGCAGAACAGAGATACATTGGCATAACAAAAGAGAGGATCCTGTGAGAGAAACCTCTTATGTCTCCTTAACATAGGGAAAGCCTTTCCACAACTCCCCCTTTCTGTATTTGTTAAGAAGGCTTTTCTCAAGGATTTTGAAATTGAACATTTTAGTCAAGTGAATGAACACAAAATGACATGAACAATCAAAAACAATCATATGACAATGTTTCCAAATGCAAGCTTTTTCTTGGGTTCTCAATGTCCAAACAGATTTTTTGGAGTGTCTTTGAGCTGGCAGGAGGGAGGCAGGGTTTTCATGGCACGGCTTATCAGGAAACTGAGTCAGGGGTGGGTTTCCTCAGCAGAGGCTGGTTCTCTGCTGGCTGTTAGCAGTGTGATCAGCTGTGATTGTGTCTGAATGAGGTAGTGTGGGGGTGCTGTGCCTATTGGAACTTCAAATAAAGGTTATTAATTTTTAAGAAAGAGGTTGTTACCTTATGGGATTCTCCTTTCTTTTCCTCCCTTGTTTCATTCTCTCTCTTGTGTTAAGAAGGAACTGTGGGAAAAGGGATAGTAAAGGTATGGAGAATTGGGGCTATGAGAGGGAGAATATGGAGGGGAATGGGAGGTAGGGATGTGGGGGAACATAAAGAAGGGGTAATAAGATTTGGAGAAATCCAAAAAGATTTTGACTTGTCTAGTGGAAGGGAAAAGAGGAAGGACAGAGGGAGGACAGGAGGTTATTCACACAAACCCATCTGTGTGCCACTTCCTGGGAAGAAAATGGATCCTATCCCATTGAAAACCAGTATATCAGACAGTTCTTCACCCCGCACACCCTGTTCTGGCTTCTCTCACACTTACAGTCTTGCTCCACAGGTATTCTCTGAGGGACCCGATCAAAACTCCTCTTCAAATCCTGAAATACAACCTTCATTGCCTTCCCATCACCCATGAGCGGTGGGACTTCATGGAGCTGTGACACAGTTCCGTGTGCCTCCATGGGTTTGATCCCTCCCCAGGTCTCCACACACTGCAGGAGGTTTCTGGCTGTGACCTCCTGTCCGACAGGAGCATCCGTGGATCCAATCAGCTCAGCTATGACGGGCAGGAAATTCCTCTCCCTCGAGCTGGGATCTGGGAGATTCGTGGTGTCCGACTGCCCAGATCACCTGGAGGGGCTGGGAATATGATGAGATCGAGGATGAAGAATTCACATCTTACCTGGGGCACTCCTGCCAGGAATGTCTCTGGAAATGTGTCCCTGATGCAAACAGGAGGGGAAGGAAACCATGGAAGCTCCCTTGTGCAGTGCTCTGCCTGGGGTGTTCTGGCCAGCATGGCCAACAGAGAGGAAGACTCCTAGGCTGTCACTCCTCACTGTTGTCAGGGTTTTAGATAGATGCTTACAGCAGATCCAGCAGTGAGGGGAGTTCAGGGAGGTCCTGTGGCATTTGGGGCCCTCCTGATATTTGAGGAGAACCCCCCAGCTCCCCCAGGATCTCCCCGAACATGCTGACACTGCCCATTTGCAGTTAGAAGGTTCATACCAGGTAGGGAGTTTCCAGCTCTGTCACCAGCATCCCCAGGGACCCCCAAAACCTCCCAGAAACGCCTCAAACCTCACCCGGGACACCACAATTGCACCCAGGATGCCAAAAACATCCTTGGGATGCTCAAAAATTTCTCCAAGATGGCAAAACCCCATACGGACCACACATATCTTCTCAGGACATCAAAATTCCCACAGGTGCTCCCAACATTCTCCCAGGATCACCTTGAGAAGGTTTACATCTGGCATGGGTTCCCATCTCTGTCACCAGCAGGTACCCCAAAACAGACTTCAGACCCCCAATTCCAGCCCCAGGATCGTCTCACGTGTGAGAAGAGGTTTCAGAGCAGCTCCAATCTCCTCCTGCACCAGCGGATTCACACAGAGGAGAGGCCCTTCTGCTGCCCCAACTGCGGGAAGGGTTTTAACCACAACTCCACCCTCGTCACCCACCGGTGCATCCACCCTGGGGAGAGGCCCTAGGAGTGTGGGGAGAGTGGGAAGAGCTTCAGGCACAGCTCAGCCTTGGCCCAACACCAGGGGAGCCAGCACTGAGGGAAGCCGCGAGTGCCCCAAGTGCGGGAAGAGCTTCGTGTGCTACTCCAGCTCCATCTCCCATGGGAGGATCCGTGCTGGATGATCCCCAGTGAGCCCCGGTGGGCAGAGTCCTGTTGATCCGTGAAGCTGGTGATCCATGATGGGAAGACACACGGCTGGGGGCTCCAAATCCTCCTGGCTCCGTGTGGCCTCGATTTTCTTTTTATTTCACTTTGTCCTTTTAAAAGCCCCATAACCAG
>JAGMWU010001022.1:8090-18753 GCA_018697195.1 Certhia americana | reverse complement strand
TGGAATTTCCTTGGTGGGACATTGGAATGTCCCTGGTTGGATAATGGAATATCCTTGGTGGAACAATGGAATGTTCCTAGTGGGATATTGGAATGGCCTTGGTTGGACAATGGAATGTCCTTGGTGGGACAATGGAATGTTCCTAGTGGGACAATGGAATATCCCACGTGGGACATTGGAATATCCCTGGTGGGACATTGGAATATCCCTGGTGGGACAATGGAATATCCTTGGTTGGACAATGGAATGTTCCTAGTGGGACAATGGAATATCCCAGGTGGGACAATGGAATGTCCCTGATTGGATAATGGAATATCCCTGGTGGGACATTGGAATGTTCCTAGTGGGACATTGGAATATCCCTGGTGGGACAATGGAATATCCTTGGTTGGACAATGGAATGTCCCTGGTGGGACAATGGAATATCGCTGGTAGGACAATGATCCATCCCCAGAGCTGCTGCCACACTCCACCAGTGCCTGGCACTTCCCACCGATATTTTTTGGGATTTGTGTCGTTTTTCCCCAAACCATCCCAACCCTCCGAGCTCTCCGAGGCCCGACCTTCTCCCATCCCTCCGGAGAGGCGCCGCGGCTCCGCTTCCCGATGTTCCCTTCCCGCGTGCGGCGTTCCAGGCCTCCAGATTGTCACCGTTATCCAACCTCTTCTTGTGGTTACATCATAAAAATTCCTCGGCTCTTGGAAGCGGCCCGGGAATATTTGCATATGGATCTCCTTCGTTTTCACGGCACAGCCTGGCTGCCAGATGGGAAAACCGACGGAGCCTCCAAGGTTTATCCGCCACTCCTGTGCCGGGAACCGCGGCGGAAACGAGGTGGTTTTCCAACCCTGGGATACTTTCACAGGGAGCGGGGAAAAGGGGAGGGAAAAACACACGGAGTCAATTAAAGGTCGTTTCCTAAAGTGTAACGAGGCGGAAAAGATTCCTTCGGAAAAAACGGGATCGTGGCTCCAAAGATCCCTTTATCCTTGGATTTCACCTCATGAATATCCAGCACGTGGATTGAACCTGAAAAGTGGGATCGTGGATCCAGAAATCCCTTTATCCTTGGATTTCACCCCATGAATATCCAGCACATGGATTGAACCTGAAAAGTGGGATCGTGGATCCAGAAATCCCTTTATCCTTGGATTTCACCTCATGAATATCCAGCTTGTGGATTGAACTTGAAAAGTGGGATCGTGGATCCAGAAATCCCTTTATCCTTGGATTTTACCCCATGAATATCCAGCACATGGATTGAACCTGAAAAGTGGGATCATGGATCCAGAAATCCCTTTATCCTTGGATTTTACCCCATGAATATCCATCATGTGGTTTGAACCTAAAAAATGGGACCATGGATCCAGAAATCCCTTTTTCTTTGGATTTTACCCCAAGAATATCCATCATGTGGATTGAACTTAAAAAATGGGACCATGGATCCAGAAATCCCTTTTTCCTTGGATTTTACCCCATGAATATCCAGCACACGGACTGAACCCGAAAAGTGGGATCGTGGCTCCAAAAATCCCTTTTTCCTAGGATTTCACCCCATATCCAGCACACGGATTGGGTGCCCTGAACCCCGTGCCCCACGCCAGGATTTATTCCAAAGAACCAGAGAGGTTTTGAGGGGGGAAAACATTTTTCCTTAGGAACACAGGACGGGAATTCCAATTTTTTTAAATTTTTTTTTAAAATTTATTTCCAAGGCCAGATTTCAGTGTTTGGGGTATGATGGTGTTTTTTGGGATATAATGGTGTTTTGGGGGATTTAATGGGGATTTTTGGGATATAATGATGGTTTTTGGGATATAATGATTATTTGGGGATATAATTACTGGGATTTTGGGGTACAATGACACTTTTTGGGGTGTAATGATGGGATTTAGGGTGCAATGAGGGTCTTTAGGGTGCAGCGATTTTTTTAGGGGGTATAGGGATGAGTTTTAGGATGTGATGGTCATTTTCAGAGTGAAATTATGAGTTTTAGAGTGCAACAATAAAATCTGGGGCACAATCATACTTTTTAGGGTACAATGCTGATATTTTGATATTGGCAATGACTTTTTTGGGCATCCAATTTTTATATCTATTTTTTTTTTAGTGTAATGATGCATTATGGGACTTTTAGAGCATAAAGTTCCTTTTGGGATGAAATGATTTTTTTGGGGTCATTTTGGGGGCTCATTGAGGGGCATTTCGGGATTTAAAATGATAATTTTTGGGACCTAAAAGCGTTGCCCCACATCCCTAATGAGACATCCTGGGATGTCTTCCATGTCGGAGAGCTTGTAAGGAATTAATCACCCGCCCTAATTATTTTGGAACATCCCAAATTATCCGGGCGGAACAGCGGGAAAACAACGCGGCCTCATTCCAGGAATCCATCATCTGCTCATTCCTCAAAGCTCTGACAGCAAAAACTGGGATCTAAACGTCCCTAAATGATTCCCGATGACACGCACCGGGAATTTTCCGGCGTTATCCCGGAAATGTAACGACAAGGGCCCTTCCGCTGGGATTAATTGGCTCCTAAGTGGTTGCACGTGTTGTGTTTGGAGTGCCCGGATCCCAGGCTTGGAATGCTGCTGGAGGCAGGAATTCCAGGCTCGGGGAAGGGATTGATCCAGCTCCAAAGGGTGGAGCGCAGTTTTCCAGGATTGGGGTTTGAGCATCCGATAAAAATGCTGAAAAAAATGGATTTGAAAATAAGATTTTAAGGGAGAAAAGTTTCTTTTTTTTTCCCCAAAAAAAACCAACAAGATTTTTAAAGCGTATTCCGGATTTTATCTTGGTTGGTTTTGATTTTTTTTAAGGATTTTTCGGGATTGTGGAGCCATCCAGGATCTGTGAATCCAGGAGCACCGGGGTTTTCTGCTGGGAAGGGTCATGGAGCCAAGAACAGCGACAAGGCCTTGACAGAAATTCCGGGAGGATGAGGAATCCATGATGATCCCTGAAATCCTGGAAAGCCAGTAAACAAAAGGGAAAAGCAGAATCCCTTTGGGAACATCCCAAAACTGCTGGAAATGCGGCAGTTTTCCAACTCTGATGCCCCATCCCTGGAAATATTCCACATTGGATGGGGCTTGGAGCAACCTGGAGTGGTGGGAGGTGTCCCTGCATGGCAGGGGTGGGGCGGGATCAGCTTGAAATTCCCAACCCAAACCATTCCAGGATTCTCTGCAATCCCATCCCACAGAAAAAAACGGGATGTTTGCTGTCCCGGGGGAATCCCAGGTGAGGAGATTTTGGGAAGAAGCAGATCCCAGGTTTGGAAGGGACGCACGGAGGATGGGAATGCTCCTGGGGACAGGGACATTCCCGGTGTCCCTGAGGGGACAGGATCCTCCTGGAGACCTGCAGCATTCCCTCCGGATCTTTGGGAACTGCCACCGAGGTTTTCCATCCAATCCCAATGACATTCCAAGACTTGGGAACAGGGACACTTTGCACCCACTTTATTTGTATCCCGTGGTTTTTTCCTGGCTGAGGGAGAGGAAAACTTTTCCCCACGGAATCCCACGGCTTTGCGCTCCGTCGGATTTTAAGCAGCACCGGGAAGATGGGATGGGAAAAAATGGGATGGGAAATAATGGGATGGGAAAAAAAGGGATGGGAAAAAATGGGGTGGGAAAAAAAGGGATGGGAAATAATGGGATGGGAAATAATGGGATGGGAAATAACGGGATGGGAAATAACGGGATGGGAAAAAATGGGATGGGAAATAACGGGATGGGAAAAAACAGGATGGGAAATAACGGGATGGGAAAAAATGGGATGGGAAATAACGGGATGGGAAATAACGGGATGGGAAATAATGGGATGGGAAAAAACGGGATGGGAAATAATGGGATGGGAAATAATGGGATGGGAAATAACGGGATGGGAAATAACGGGATGGGAAAAAATGGGATGGGAAATAACGGGATGGGAAAAAACAGGATGGGAAATAACGGGATGGGAAAAAATGGGATGGGAAATAATGGGATGGGAAATAACGGGATGGGAAATAACGGGATGGGAAAAAAAGGGATGGGAAATAACGGGATGGGAAAAAATGGGATGGGAAATAATGGGATGGGAAATAATGGGATTCTTGTCTGGATGGGCTAAGGCTGAATCCAACCTCAAGTCCAAGCTCTCTGGAGAGATTCCAAGACTTTGGAATTCCAGAGGGACAAGGAGCGTTGCCTTTTTTTCCCTTTTTAAACAAGAGAGGAATCCCTGGAATTGCAGCCGTGGCTCCCGTGATCCATGAGGAATTTTCACAGCTTTCCTTTCGGCTGGAAAATTGCTGCAGTCGGCTGTGACCGGCTGGGGAAGGAGCTGAAACAGCCTCATCCCATCCTTCCAGGAGCAGGGAATCTTCCCAGCACAATTCCTTCAGGCTGGAAGGGGCACATCCAGCTGGGAGCCATGAGGATTGATTTGGGATAATTTGAGATGTGCAGGTTTAGCTCAGCAGAGCTCTGGGAATATCAACGGGAGCGTCGCAGAGTTACTTGAATTTTTCCTGATTTTTTAAATTTTTTTTTTTTGGGATGCAGCGATTCCCAGCCAGAGTTTTGGAGGCAGAGGAGCGCATCCCTCATTTTTTGGAATATTTTGGAAATCCTGTTAGTGCTGAGGGAGGGAGGGAAGAAAAAGGCCCTGGCACCTTCCAAACCCTGATGGAAAACGCAGCAAATCCCACTCCTTGCTCTCGTTTTCCTCTTAAAATCCGGAGTCTCTGGGTTTTCTGGATGGCCAAACGGAAATCTGGGATGGGCTAAAAAACAGGAGCAGTGGCAAAACTGTCCTGGGAGATGGAAAATGGAAATGGGATGGATTTTCTCTCCAGCCCCGGGAATGCTGCAGCGCTCTTCCAATGTTTCTTTTGAAGTGGGTTTTATATTTGGATCCCAAATATCCTGAGGTTGGGAAGGATTTCCAGGATGGTCGAGTCCAACGTGTGATGGATCACCCAGCAGGGAGTGCCACACCCGGGAATTCCTTGGAAAGCTCCAGGGATGGGGACTCCAAACCTCCCTGGGCAGTTCCAATGTTTACCAAGCCCTTTCCATGAGGAAATTCCTGCTGATGTCCAGCCTGAGCCTCCCCTGGAGCAGGCTGAGCTCATTCCCTCTCTTCCTGTTGCTGTTTTTCCGGGAAAAGAGGATGAATATATTTGGGAATGGACTTTAGTGGGATTTTTCCTGTGCTTTTCCTCATTGCCCATCGGAGTGAGGGGATGTGATCCCATGGATCCCCTGGGATTTGTTTTGGGGCTCTTTTGGGTTATAGAAATCCCAAACTTTCTGACATCCATGGGAATTTTTTTGCCCTGGCTGGAATTTGCCTTCCCTGAGCTGCTGGAGAGGTGACAGGGACACAGATCCCAGAGCCAAGGGCTCATCCCAATTCCCAGCTGGCAAAGCTGATCCCTGCTGGCTCTACAGCCAAGAAAACCTCAAATCCAAGGAAATCTCCCCTTCCCTGCCCATCCCAGGGGCAGTTCCCACCTTGCTCTGGGAATGCAGGAGCAGAATTCCCTTTGTTCTTCCTCCTGGACGGGAGCTCGGGAGCCATTCCCGGCATTCCAGCCCCTTCCCAGCCTGACAGCCGCTCTTCCTTCCCGACAGGGAACAGCCAGATCCCTCCCTCATGGCTCCAATTCCCTCTCCCTACTCCAGCTTCAGGAAGGAATGAGCTGCGAGGCCGCTCTAATGAAGATCTCCCTGGAGCTGACAGTGGGAATAGCTGGAATGTGGAGCTGCAGCTCCCTGCCTCAGCTGTTTCCTTTCGAGCTGCCACTGGAAAATTCCAGAGGCTGACAATGATATTTTTAACGTGGCAGAGCTGAGAGATCCGGATTATCCCGATCCAGCTGGGGCTGGGAGCAGGGATGGGATGGGGCTGCTCCTTCCCGGAGCCTCCCCCGGTGCTCTGACAGGCCTGAGCCATTCCCAGCTCCCAAAAATCACCCTGTGCTTCCCAAATCCCAGCTCCTGGGGGAGGTGAAGGTCTGGAGTGCCTTGAGAAACTCATCCCGGGCTCATTCCTGCCAGGAAAGAGGGAATTGTCCCCGCTCTGTCCCCCTCAGGTGAGGCTCCACCTGCAGAGCTGCTCTGGATCCCAACACCAGCAGGACCTGGAGCTGCTGGAGCAATTCCAGAGGAGGTCCCAGAGCTGCTCCCAAGGCTGGAGACCCTCTGGAGCCAGGCTGGGAGAGCTGGGAATGTTCACCTGGAGAAGGGAAGGATCCAGGGAGAGCTCAGAGCCCCTGGCAGGGCCTGAAGGGGCTCCAGGAGAGCTGGAGAGGGACTGGGGACAAGGATGGAGGGACAGGACACAGGGAATGGCTTCAGAGTGGAAAAGTGGAGATTTTGGTGGATCTTGGGAAGGAATTCCTGGCTGGGAGGGTGATGAGACCCTGGCACAGAGACCCAGAGAAGCTGTGGCTGCCCCTGGATCCCTGGAATGTTCCAGGGATGGAGCTGGGAGCAGTGGGAGGTGCCTTGGAGCACCAATGTCACCATCCCTGTGTGACATTTGTCACCATCCCTGTGTCACCAGTGTCACCATCCCTGTGTGACAAATGTCACCATCCCTGGGACCCCCCAGCCTCCGAAGGCTCCCGGTGTCCCCACCCCGAGGTGTCCCTGGCACCGTCCGGGTGAAAACGATCCCAAATGTCCCCAAGTGCCACCGGCCCGAGCCAGCTGGGACTCAGCCAAGGAATTTCCCTTCAACATTATCCAAGGAAAATCCTTCCCGGAGCTGTCAGACCCTCCTGACCGCCCCCCACAGGCTCTGCCTTTAATCCCAGTGCTGCTGTATCCCTGGAATGTCCCGGTGTCCTGGGAAAGCAGGGAAGAGTGGGGGGGGTGATGCTCTGCCCCTCACGTTGGACACACATCCTGCTTTTTTCCTTAAAAAAAAAAAAAAAAAAAAGGATTTTTTTTTGGCTAAGAGGAAAAGCTGGAGCTGCCCCAACGCTTCTTGTTGTGAAAAGTGCCTCGGTGATTTCTGGCTCCGGAGGAAAAGCAGGGTTTGATTTTCCTGATTGTTTCCAGAAGCGATTGTCTGGAAAGGGAATTGGGACCAGGCTGGATGGAGGGACAGGACACCGGGAATGGCTTCCCACTGCCGGAGGGCAGGGCTGGGTGGGATTTTGGGAAGGAATTGTTCCCTGGAAGGGCGAGGAGGGGCTGGGCTGGAATTCCCGGAGAAACTGGGGCTAATTCCTGGCAGTATCCAAGGGATTGGAGCAGCCTGGGATAATGGAAGGAGTCCCAATCCATGGCAGAGGGGGAATGGGATGGGATTCCAGGTCCCTTCCCACCCAAAAACCGTTCCAGGGTTCTGGAATTCCGTGTTGCCGGGACAGTCGGGATTGAGTTGTCTCAGGATCCTTTGGAAGCAGCTCCAGCCCCGGGTGCCGTAACCCGACCTGGAGGTGCCAGCAGCGAAAATAAATCTGCCTAATCCCGAGGAAGGAGTGGGAACAGCAGCAGCTCCAGGGAGATTAGAGCCGAGTCTTGCCTTACAGCACTTGGAAGGGCCGGGATTTACTTGGAAACCCAATCCCGTTAATTAGCATCCTGCTAATGGCAGTCCTGGATAAATATAGCATTCCCTGATCCCAGCGCCAGGCGCAGGTTGACGTTTTGGGATCGTTGATATCGGAGCCATTAACGCCTCTCCGTGGGAAAACTATTCCCAGGCAGGGGTGGGAGATTCTCCCGAGCCATTCGATCTTCCCAAAATCCCAGGGGATCTTCAGCTTCCCGGGAATGTGCTTGCCTCTGTCAGAATTCCAGCTGGCCCAACCAAAGGTCAGCTCAGCTCCTATGGGAGAGGGAAAATGGGATTTTGGGATGTTGCATCCATCGGGATGTTCCCGGTCCTAGGGCACGTGCAGGGGGATGAATTTATATCTGGAATTTCTCCAGGGTTTGGTGAATTCCGGGACCGTCAAAGGATGGGAAAAAACAGTGCTGGAGTTTGGGAATTTGGGGGGAATTAGGGATTATATGGCGCTAATTAACCCCTAATTTAGGGGTGGTTATTGACCTGGTTAACCCCACCCGTGCCTGACAACAGGAGAAGGGAACACATTCCTGTAAAACCTGAGGGGGGGGAATTCCAGCCTGGAAGGAGAACAGGGTTGGGACCACTCCAAAGAATCCACTGTGTGTATCCTCCGTGGAATTATTGACGGGATCTTGGAGGGAATTGTTCCCTGGGAGGATGGGGATGGGCTGGGCTGGAATCCCCTGGATCCCTGGAATATCCAAGGCAAGGTTGGAGCATCCTGGGAGATAGGGAGGTGATAAGGGTGGAATGGGGTGGGATTTAAGATCCCTTCCAACCCAGCCCATTCCAGGATTCCATGGGAATCTGGGATCCCTCTCCCAGACCCAGTGGGACCGGGAGCAGTGGCCGGGCAGGAGCCCTGGGACAACAACAGGAAAAAACTCATCACAAATCCATCCAGGATTTTAACCAGGGATTCACCAGCCCAACTCTGGAATTATCCAAACCCTGCCTGCTCCAAGCTCTCCCTCCATGGTGTTGTCTGAGAATTCCAGCCTGGAATCAACCTCTGCAGCATCCAAAGCAGGGCAGCGCTTCCCACAGATCCCAAAATCCAGCTGGGACTGAGCTCCAAGGGGTGGAACACCCTCTCTCGGGTTTCTGTGAGTTTTTGTGATTCCCGAGAATGTAAAACTCTTTTTTTCCCTCAGCCTCGAGATCGAAGGAAAGGCCGAGAGGTGAGGAGCATCTTTATACTAAAAATTCCATCTACCTTGTTTATAAAAGATTCCCAATCCCTATCTTCCATGTTAGGAAGTCAGGCTCTGCTCTAAACCAAGCAAAGACGCCAGGGCAGAAAATGGAGAAGGTGAAAAAGAAGGAAGAAGTCTAAAATCCACGTGGAGACTCCATGTTGTCTTCTGCTTATCTGTCAAAAAAACCCATAAATGTATTTTTCAGTCTAAAAACCCCATAAATTTATTTTTCAGCCTAAAAACCCCATAAATTTATTTTTCAGCCTAAAAACCCCATAAATGTATTTTTCAGCCTGTGATTAATTAACTCTCACTCTATTTAAACTCTCCTGGTTTGTAAATCCTCACACAGAGGTGGTAATTTCTCCCAAGGGCTAAAATGGAAGGCACAGGAATTTTGAGTCCTTGCCAAGGTTTTCCAGCTCCCTGTCCGGGTCTGGAATCATCCAGGACAGTCAGAGGAATGTTCTGGACTTTGACACACCTCCCCATTCCCTGGAGTCCTGGTGGATTTGGGTTATTCCCACTTTTCCAAACCCCAGCCTTGGAGAGGGAGCATCGCTGCGCTGGGATAAAAACCTGGAAAAACCCCGTGGTTTCCCACGGGAATTTGGGATCCTGGTTTGAGCATCCCTTCCCTGCGGGATAAACCTGGAAGGATCCCCCTCTCTGAACACCAAGGGCTCCAAAAACGTGGAGTAAATTCCAGGAGGAGGGAAAAATGCTCGGAAAATGCAGAGCTGGGAGAGAGCTTGTTTGGACAACAAATTTTTTTTTAATTTTTAATTTTTTTATTTTGCAGCTGGGAGGTTTCAATCCTCGTAAAAGCTGCACTTGGCTCATGGGTTGGGAATAACACTTATCTCATGGATGGAGCCAGACGTGTGTCAGCCACATTCCAGGGGCACGGATTCCCTGCCATTATTCCCACCTCTGATATTGGGGCTGGTTTTTAGCCAGCCCTGAAGCCCCGGAGCGGATGCAGGTGGCAGCCAAAGGATTTTGGAACGTTCTCCATCCATAAAATCATGAAATAAATCGGGGAAGAGCCTCGGAAGCTGCAGGAAAAGTCGGGATCAGGATTAGGAAATGATGGGAACAAAATATCCTTTTCTTAATTTTTTAATTTTTTAATTTTTTTTTTTTTTCCAATTTATAAAGGAGGTGTGGGCGTGGAAAAATTCCCGATCCTAAAAACGGCCGGGATAATTTGTTCCTCAGAGCTGGGCAAAGCCGGAGGCAGCTTTGGATGGAATTCTCCTCCCAGGGAAAGGGAAGCTGAGGAAAAGACTCTCCAAGGAGGAAAGGCTTTAATGAGCTGCGAAGCGCTGATCACCCACGGAGAGCCGAGATTAATTAGGAGCTGCTGAAAGCCGAGCTCAGTTAGGAGCTTAAACCACAGGCTCCGGGTGCCGGCAAGAGCCGGGATTGCCGCTGGATTCCCTTCCTTGGATTCCTCGGGATGGGGAACGAGGTCTCAGCTTTTCCAGGTATCCCAGCTCCTCCAGGTATCCCAGCTCCTCCAGGTATCCCAGCTCCTCCAGGTATCCCAGCTTTTCCAGGTGTCCCAGCTTTTCCAGGTATCCCAGCTCCTCCAGGTATCCCAGCTCCTCCAGGTATCCCAGCTTTTCCAGGTATCCCAGCTCTTCCAGGTATCCCAGCTCCTCCAGGTATCCCAGCTTTTCCAGGTATCCCAGCTTTTCCAGGTGTCCCAGCTCCTCAGGTATCCCAGCTCTTCCAGGTGTCCCAGCTCCTCCAGGTATCCCAGCTTTTCCAGGTATCCCAGCTCCTCCAGGTATCCCAGCTCTTCCAGGTGTCCCAGCTTTTCCAGGTATCCCAGCTTTTCCAGGTATCCCAGCTCCTCCAGGTATCCCAGCTC
>JAGMWU010001019.1:0-18778 GCA_018697195.1 Certhia americana | reverse complement strand
CAACTTCTGGGAAAAAATTCTATAAGAAATCAACCCAACCCCCAACAGTAAACCATTTATATTTCTCATTTACGGCTGTCAACAATGTGTAAGGATTGGCAACCACTGGATAAATGTCTTTGGTTATTTCATTTATTGCTCTTAAATCTTGAACTAGTCTATACTCACCATTTGGTTTCTTTACTGGAAATATTAGTGTGCTATATTCTGATTCACATTCTTCTAAAATATGGTATTTTTAAAATTTGTCAATAATCTTTACTATTCCCTGCCATGCTTCTGGTTTTATGGGATATTGTTTGATCTGTACAGCTTTTGCCCCTTCTTTTAATTCCACATGTACTGGCTGTGCCAATTTAGATTTTCCCGGTATATCTGTTTCCCATACAGAATGAATTACTGTACCTTCTACTGATGCCTTCTGGAGGCTGACCTTGAACAGAGACTAGACAGGGCAAAGGATAAAGTAGGTATTTATTACAAGGTCTCAATGGGTACTCTTGGGCCACACAAGAGTACAGATGGACCACACCCACAATGCACTCCAAAGTGGTCACAAAATGGACACCCCAGTAACAAGGTCTCACATTTTTATAAGTTCTGGTCCATTAGCATATTATCCAAAATCCCAGTGGTCGACCTCGAGTCTCCTCAGGCACCTTCTGCCAAAGGCTCCAGGACAGACCATGGTTCCCGGCTGCAGAGTAGAGCAGGTTCTTCACATCTGGTCCTGTCCTGACTGGGCCAAGGGCTACTGTGTGAGCGATCTCTTGCTTAATCTGGGCAAAAGCTTGTTGCTGCTCAGGGCCCCAATGGAAATCATTCTTCTTGCAGGTGACCAGGTAGAGAGGGCTCATGATCTGACTGTACTCCGGAATATGCATTCTCCAAAAACCTATGGCGCCTAAGAAAGCTTGTGTCTCCTTCTTATTGGTTGGTGGAGACATTGCTGTGATCTTATTGATGACGTCAGTGGGAATCTGACACCGTCCATCTTGCCACTTCACCCCTAGGAACTGAATTTCATGAGCTGGTCCTTTAACTTTGCTCTTCTTAATGGCAAAACCAGCTTCCAGGAGGATTTGGATGATTTTCTCTCTTTTCTCAAACACTTCTGCAGCTGTGTTCCCCCATACAATGATGTCATCAATGTACTGTAGATGTTCTGGAGCCTCACCCCTTTTCCAGTGCAGCCTGGGTCAGTCCATGGCAGATGGTAGGACTGTGCTTCCACCCCTGGGGTAGTCAGTTCCAGGTATACTGCACTCCTCTCCACGTGAAGGCAAACTGAGGCCTGCATTCTGCTGCTAAAGGAATGGAAAAAAATGCATTGCTGATGTCAATAGTGGCGTACCACTTCACTGCCTTGGACTCCAGCTCACACTGGAGCTCTAATATGTCTGGCACTGCAGCATTCAGTGGTGGAGTCACTTTATTCAATGCACGGTAGTCTACCATCAATCTCCATTCTCCTTCAGATTTATGCACAGGCCAAATTGGGCTGTTGAAGGGTGAGTGGGTTTTGCTAACCACCCCTTGGCTCTCCAGTTCTCGGATCATCTTATGGATGGGAATCAGAGCATCTCGGATTGTTCTATACTGTTGGCGGTGCACTATCGAAGTGGCAATTGGTACTTGCTGTTCTTCTCCCCTCAGAAGTCCTACAGTAGATGGATTCTCAGACAGTCCAGGCAAGGTGTTCAATTGCTGGATGCCCTCAGTCACTACAGCTGCTATTCCAAATGCCCACTGGAGTCCTTTTGGGTCTTTGAAATACCCACTTCGGAGGTAGTCTATGCCCAAAATACATAGGGCCTCTGGGCCAGTGACAATAGAGTGTTTCTTCCACTCATTCCCTGTCAGACTAACATCAGCTTCCACCAAAGTAAAATCTTGTGATCCCCCGGTCACACCAGCGATGCAAACAGATTCTGTCCCCACATGTCTTGATGGGATCAATGTGCACTGCGCACCAGTATCAACCAAAGCTTTACATTCCCATGGTTCAGATGTGCCAGGCCAATGAACCCACACAGTCCAGAAAACACAGTTTTCCCTAACCTCTACCTGGCTAGAGGCAGGGCTCCTCTAAGCTTGGTTATCCTTTTTCCCTTGGGCATATGTCTTGCAGGTTCCTTCAAGAGGGTTGGACATGGCATCATCATCATCATAACTGTCAGTTTGGCTATGGGAAACTGGAGCTGCTTTCCTTTTGGTGGGAATTCCTCTCTGAGCTTTGCTTTCCTTCAATTCACGCACCCGTTGTGCCAGACCAGCAGTAGATTTTCCATCCCATCTCCTCATGTTCTCTCCGCAGTCATGCAGGAAGAACCACAGCTCAGCTTGTGGGGTGTACCTTCTCTCTCCATCTGGGGAGCGTCTGCGTTGGGTACCAAAACCTCTGATCTGTACTGCTGAGATTTGGAGAAGGTCCTCTTTACTCTCCTCCCTGAGTTTCTGATGATTCTCCTCTATCTTTTCCTCTAATTTTTGCAGAACTGTTTCCACCACTGCGATTCTTGCATGTGTTGGGCCATGTACAGCATCTGCATATGCTCGGAGCTTCTTTGCCATATTGAGCACAGTCTCAACCCTGTCATCTCGCTTCATTATGGCTAAAGCAGAAGCATATTTGTGTGGCCCAAGTCATACAAGTTTTCGCCACATCACAGATGTACGTGGTACCAAGTCTGGATTCCTAGTGGTTATGTCATCAGAGAAAATAATCTCAGCCACTGCCATTTCTCTCAGGCGTTGGATCCCTTCTTCTATGGTTTTCCACTGGGTTTGCTGCATATAAAGATCATCTGCACACAGGTATCTTTGTGCTACACTTTCAGGACCCATGCCCAGAGGCTGTAAGGGTTAACCCCCCCTCATCATTCCTTGGTCAATGACGGGATCATGTGACAGGGATCCCAAATGCTGTGCTTCAGTGCCATCCAGGATTGTAGCCTTGTCTGCAGCATCCCAAAGACGGACTAACCAACTAATTATGGATTCATCAGATCGTCGGGTGTAATCCTTCCTTAGGCCACGAAGGTCCTTCAGGGAAAAGGACTCAATATTGGCTTCTGATCTTGTGCCTGTTGCTTTGACTGCTGGTTTTCTGTCAGGAGGTGTTGAGGGTCCTTCTCCTGCATCATCATCATCATCCACTGGTCAATCAGTCTTGTCTGTGCACTTTCCACTTCTTGTACTAGTAGCAACGGCCATTGGTTGAGGCTTACTGTCGGGTTTAGCTGCTGGCTTTGTAACTGAGGTGTTGGCTGCAGCCTGAGTGATTGAGATAGCTGTTGATTTATGTCCCTGCCCCCCTGCCTCTGTCTGCTACCCTACAGTATCTAGTAGTGTGCGATAAGCATATGCCAGGGCCCAGCTTACTGCAATGATTGTTTTCTCCTTAGGGTCATCATGGTACTTCTCTTTCAGGTATTTCTCCACTTCGGCTGGGTTCTGAATTTGTTCATGTGGAAAGTCCCAGACTATAGGGTCAGAGAATTCCTTTAGGATTTGGCCCATATCCTCCCTTTTCCCACACCACTCAGGATTTTTCACACCTGGGTTTACTCCTGGGTTAGGGGTCTCATCAGCCCCTCTAGCAATCTCAGCCCTCATTTTAGAGAAGCTGCAGACTGTATAGGAAAAGCTTACCAGATTAAATACCAGGAAGATAGTCTCTTTAACACTCAGGGGAAATGGAACATTCTCCCATAGGAATGTAACAGATTCAGAGAAGAAGGAAAGCAAAGGCTGAAAAGCCTCATCCCCTGCTCCTCCTCCTCTAACAAACTGCGTGAATAACCATAGCCATGAACCATTCATACCTGGAACAAACCCCAGCACCTTTATAAACTTCCTACAAATCATTACCACCAAACCCAGCAGGATAGCTATTCTAGTCACTGCTCCTCTGCTGTAAAAGCTACGTATGAGGGACAGTACTAGAGCTATTTCTGGGTAGGAAAATATACCTAGGGACCATAGAGGTATTATAATCTCAAAAAACCCTAGGGACCAGAAATACATGCAAGCTTTCACCCCAAGAGACATTATTAGTTCAAAAAACTTGACTATTAAATGCTTTATCCTAACACAGAGTGATGCCAACCAAAATTCAATCAGAACAGGTTTTTTTCCACTCTCTCGAGCCCCACAAGTTGGGGGTCAATTCTTGTCCTGGTTTAGGCCAAGTTTGGGGAGAAACTCACAAAGGGTCCCTTCAGAGAGCAAACCCACACGCCCCCCCCCCCCCCCCCCCAACCGGTTCGCGAAGGACTCCTTGGAGAGAATTTGAAAGAAACCTGTTTATTTAACAGACAGAGCACCCCCCAACACACAAGATGAACAATAGTGGATCACCGTTCTGACGTGATAACAAATTCAGAAAGACTCTCTCTGGGGAGTTGTCACTCTGTTGTTGGTCTCTCCGGCGCTGGGCAGACTGCTGCAGACCACAGAGTGCAGACTCTCAGTGTTTCCCAGGTCCCAGTCTGGAGCAGGCTTGAATGATTCCACGAAAGGAGACAGGGAAAGAACAGTCTGGAGGAATCTTGGACTGTCTAGCTAAACTAACTAAAGGGCTAAAGCAGAAGCAAGAGCAAGCAAGCAAAGCAGGAAGCAGCAGCAAAAGCAGCCGTGAAAGCATCACTATATGTCTGTTTCCCTCTGAATATTATCAGCAATCTGATAACAAAACCAAAACAAAACTTCCCTGAGCCAGTCTTGAAGAACATATCCAGCCCAAACAGAACAGACGATTGGGGATACAAACCTCACAACGTCACCCCAGGACTTTTTCCATGAGAAATTTGAACAGAGAGATGATGTGATAGAGACTATTTTGCCCCCGAGAGAGGAAGAAGAGAATCTCTGTTCCCTGAGATGATCATAGAGATAGATAAAGAGAACCTTTGCTTTGGACAGAGGATCTTTAAAAGAAATTAAAAACCCCATGCGTCGATATGGCCCAGAGGCACATCTGTAAAGAACTGTGCCCATGGGAGGAGCTTCACAAGGTGGATCTTCTGGGCAACTGCTTTTTGAAGAATAGAACCACGAGAGAACTGTTTTCTTGTGAAAAAGTTTTCCATAGTGAATGAGAGGTGCTTCCCTCCCTAAGTGAACTGCAGAAAGACTATTTTAGAAGTGAAAAACTGATTGAGATTTCTGAGTGTTGTTTTCTGTACACTGTCAGTGGGAAAGGAAAGAAAATGTGGAGAGGAAGTGTGTTCTGAAGGTATAATTCTGATTCTTGTTTTTTCTTTCTCCTTTTAGTGTTAGTTAATAAAGTTTTATTTCTTTTAACCTTAAACCTGCTTTGCTCTGATTGAGAAATTTCAAATTGGCAAACCAAAACTACAAGATGCTCAAAAACTTTTGGGTACCATAAATTGGCTCAGACCCTATCTGGGATTGACCAGTCCACCATTACTACCCTTATTCAACCTTCAAAAAGGTGATCCTGATCTAACTTTCCCCAGGAAATTAACCCTGGAAGCAAAGGCTGCTCTTGAAATAGTACAGCAGGCCCTCACAAACAGACAGGTCCACTGGATATACCCAGAAATGTGTATTACTGTGTTTATATTCACTGTTGAATTCCATCCTAACTGCAATTATTGGACAATGGGATGCTCAGTGGTCTGACCCTTTGCATGTTTTGGAATGGATGTTTTTACCCCATCTACTTAAAAAGACAGGCCCTACCATCTTTGAATTAATTGCCCAGATAATAATGAAATGTAGTCAAAGGTGCTTACTGCTAAAGATCCTTCAAAAATCATTATACCTGTCATGCAAGAAGACTTTGAATTGTGTTAGGCCAACAGCACTGCTTTGCAAAGTGCCTTACAAAACTTCTTAGGGCAAATCAGTTACCATTTTTCAAGTCATACATTGTTGCAAATGAGTAAGACCACTGCAATATCCCTGAAACTTCTGAGTGGTAGAAATCCCTTAAAAGGTATTACTGTGTTCACTTATGGTTTGGGAAAAACACGAAAAGCAATTGTGACATGGAAGGAAGAAAGTGAGTGGCAAACATTAGAAGGTCATGAAAATGGGTCACCTCAGTTAGTTGAGTTACGTGCTGTAACTATGGCTTTTCAGCATTTTTCCCAGGATCATTTAAACATTGTCACTGACTGCATATGCTGCAGATATAACACAAAAATTGAACCGAGCTCTATTAAAGGAAGTTAACAATGTACAATTATTTGGTTTACTAAAAACCTTGTGGCACACCATTCAGGCCAGAACTTGCTCTTATTACATCCTTCATATCAGAAGTCATACAAATCTCCCAGGTTTTATTACAGAGGGCAATGAATGAGCAGACCACCTGGCTAGCTTTGCATGGACAACACCACAGCCAGATATGCTGGCTCAAGCAAAGGCATCACATGCCTTCTTTCACCAAGGCATTCAAGCCCTACAAAGACAATTTCTGCTTTCCAATACAGAGGCTAGCAACATAGTTAATGCATGTGCATAGTTAATGCATACTCCATTACAGATGAGAGTTAATTCCCGTGGCTTAAAGGCTTTACAGATCTGGCAAGCTGATGTCATGCATATTCCTGAATTTGGAAAACTAAAATATGTACATATATCAATTGATACTTTTTCTTCTGCCATATGGGCATCAGTACACTCAGGGGAGAAAGGTCAGGATGCCATTGCACATTGGCAATTAGCCTTTGCTGCTCTAGGTATCCCATATAACATCAAAACAGATAATGGACCCGCATACATATCACAAAAAACTAGACAATTTTTACAGCTCTAGGGTGTGTCCCACCAAACTGGTCTTCTCTGCCAAGCAACTGGACAGGTCATTGTAGAACGAGCACATGGCACTTTAAAACGCATTTTTGAAAAACAAAAAGGGGGAATGTGTGGCAAAACCATACAGAGTAGAGTGGCAAAAGCTGTTCACACTTTGAATCACTTAACGGTACCAGAAAAATGCCCAAACCCAGTAATTTTGAATCATTTCTTGTCACTGAAGTCATCTAGTGGTGCCCTATCACCCAAACCTAACGTAATGGTAAAAGATATCATGACAAACAAATGGGAAGGTCCATGGGACCTTATTACATGGGATGAGGGAATACATATAATTCAACCGACACAGGGACACAGTGGGTACTGGCTAGATGTGTCCGCCCTGCTCTACGTCCTGCTCAGAATCAGAGACAACATCTTCCTGACGAGCCTCCAGCAGATAGTGTAGAGCAGTGATTTTAACAACTTATACAACAACTGCTAAGAAGATTCAGAACTCTCATGATAATTTATTTAAAGAATTTTATCTATTTAAGGACACAAAGAATTTTACACAAGGAGTCAAGGATTTATAAGCCAAAAATGAGATCAGTTGTTTTTCCTTGTTAGGTGTTTCCCAATGGTCTAAAGTTGAAATGTTTTCTGTTTATAGAGTTAAGTTGTAAAGTTGTAACTGCTGAGTAATGAACCTGCAGCATGCCTTCTTGAGAATTTGTATTAATGGTGATCTCACCTGACAGCTCATGGATGAATGTTGCATATCCAATGTGAGATAGGATGCATCACTGGCTGAAAGAGGCTAAGCTTGTCGAGTTGGGTGAAAAATCTAAGTTTATCATTTGTGTCATTATGCTGTCTTGTCATCCTGTCTGCAAGGCGCCTGCAGAAGGAAGACAAAGAACAATTTGCATATTTTTAAACAGAAAAAGGGGGAACTGTGACAGCTATAGCTGGTCTATAGCTGCACAAATAATTTGGCTGTGACACATACTCAACCAGCCTAGCTTGTTAGGGAACTGGAATAAACAAGTCCCTGGACAAAATGCTGAGAGGTCAGATTCAAGTTCCAACAGGGGACCTCAAACAATCCCTATGAATCATGGATACACCAACATCACTTGGCAGTGAACTGGGCAGAGTTAACACTTGTGACCAATCAGGTGTAAGAGCGGGAAATTTGAAGCCCCTATAAAAGAGGGAGCACTTCAATAATAAATTTGGCAGTTGTGCATTAATGCAGTTGTGTCTTGTCACTTGTCAGTCTCCCTACTGTGACAGTGGGCGTGTTTCAAAACAGAGATCTTGAGGACACATGGACAGACTGTCCCTGTATGCCGAAAGATGAATCGATGAGGTAAATGTCCAGCCTAGATGGGCAACGAGGTTTTGAGAGAACTTAGGAATAAAAAGAGGATGTATCATCTTTGGAAAGAGGGTCAGGTCTCTCAGGAAGTATTTAAGGGGGCTGCTAGGGCATGTAGGAAAAAATAGTGAGGGCAAAGCTCAGTTTGAACTTAAAATAACTACTGCAAAGGATAATTAAAAATGTTTCTACAAATATATTAAAAGGAAGGATAAATCAACCTTTGTTCTGTATTGGTTGAGGGAGGGAAATTAGTAACTGTGGATGAGGAGAAGGCGGAGGTGCTTAACCCCTTCTTTGCCTCAGTCTTTATTGGGAAGACGGTTTGTCTTCAGGACAACTGTCATCCTGGGTAGGTAGATGGTGTCAGGGAAAAAAAGGGTGCCCTTGTTATCCAAGAGGAGGCAGTTAGAGAACTGCTGAGATGCTTGGGTATTCATAAATCTATGGGACCAGATGGGATGCATCCCAGGGTGATGAGGGAGCTGGCAGATGAGTTTGCAAAGCCGCTCTCCATCATTTACCAACAGTCCTGGCTCACAGGTGAGGTTCCAGATGACCGGAAGCTGGCTAATGCGACGCCCATTCAGAAAAAGGGTGAGAAGGAGGATCATGGTAATTATAGGCCAGTTCGCCTGACCTCAGTACCCAGTAAGGTTATGGAACAGTTTATATTGAGTGTCATCACGCAGCACTTACAGGATGGCCAGGGTATCAGACCCAGTCAGCATAGGTTTAGGAGGGGTAGGTCATGTTTGACCAACCTGGTCACCTTTTATGACCAGGTCACCCGCCTAGTGGATGTGGGAAAGTCTGTGGATGTTGTCTATTTGGACTTTGGCAAGGCCTTTGACAGTGTCTCCCACAGCATACTCCTGGAAAAGCTGGCAGCCCACGGCTTGGACAGGATCACTCTTTGCTGGGTTAAAAACTGGCTGGATGGCCAGGCCCAGAGAGTGGTGGTGAGCGGTGCTGCATCCACCTGGCAGCCAGTCACCAGTGGTGTCCCTCCGGGGTCTGTGCTGGGCCCAGTCCTGTTCAATAGTTTTTATGATGACATGGATGAAAGTATTGGGTCTTGCATTAGTAAATTTGTGGATGACACCAAGCTGGGAGCATGTGTCGATCTGTTGCAAGGTAGGAGGGCTCTGCAGAGGGACTTGGAATGGTTGGATGGATGGGCAGAGTCCAATAGAATGAGATTTAATAAGTCTTAAGTGCAGAGTCTTGCATTTTGGCCACAATAACCCCCTGCAATGCTGTAGGCTGGGGGCGGTGTGGCTGGACAGTGCCCAGGCAGAAAGGGACCTGGGGGTGCTGGTCGACAGCCGGCTGAACATGAGCCAGCAGTGTGCCCTGGTGGCCAAGAAGGTCAATGGCACCCTGGCCTGTATCAGGGATAGTGTGGCCAGCAGGACCAGGGAGGTCATTCTTCCCCTGAACTTGGCACTGGTGAGACTGTACCTTGAGTGCTGTGTCCAGTTCTGGGCCTCTCGGTTTAGGAAGGATGTTGAGATGCTTGAACATGTCCAGAGGAGGGCAACAAGGCTGGTGAGATGCTTGGAACACAAGCCTTATGAGGAATGGCTGAGGCACCTGGGGTTGTTTAGCCTGGAGAAAAGGAGACTCAGAGGTGACCTTATAACTCTCTACAACTTACTGAAAGGTGGTTGTAGTCAGGTGGGGGTTGGTCTCTTTCTCCAGGCAGCAACTGACAGAATGAGCAGACAAGAGTCTTCAGCTGCGCCAAGGAAAATATAGGTTGAATATTAGGTAAATTTTTTTTACCAAAAGCGTGATAAAGTGCTGGAATGGTCTGCCCAGTGAGATGGTGGAGTCACCATACCTGTATATGTTTAAAAATGACTGGATGTGGCAGTCGGTGCCATGGTTTAGTTGAGGTGTTAGAGCATGGGTTGGACTCAATGATCTTAATGGTCTTTCCAACCTAGTGATTCTGTGATTCTGTGAAAATATACTCTATACTGTAGCTGGGGAGCAGGGCTTCACCTGGAGCCTCTGGCAGAGGACTGCAGGAGAAACCCAAGGTCGACCATTCAGATTTTGGAGCCAGGGTTATCGAGGATCAGAAGCCCATTATACTCCAACTGAGAAAGAGATATTGGCAGTTTATGAGGGGGTTTGAGTCACCTCGGAAGTTGTTGGGACAGAAGCGTGTCTCATCTTGGCACCACAATTGCCTGTCCTACACTGGATATTCAAAGGAAACATTCCCTCAACACATCATGCAACCAGCGCTACATGGAATAAGTGGGTAGCATTAATTACACAATGATCCTGAATGGGAAAACCCAGTTTCCCATGAATCCTAGAAGAGATTTTGGATTGGCTAGAAGCCAGAGGTTTTGGAGCACTGCCTGAGAAGGTTACTCATGTCCATGAAGCACCACCATATAATAAGTTAACAGAACATGAAAGAAGCAATGCTCTGTTTACTGATGGATCCTGCCATCTGATAGGAAACCATCAGAGGTGAAAAGCTGCTGTGTGGAGTCCCACATGACAAGTCATTGAGGCTGCTGAAGAGGAAGGTGAATCAAGCCAATTTACAGAGGTGAAAGCCATTCAACTATCCCTAGAGATTGCTGAGAGAGAAAAATGGCCCATACTTTATACTGTCTCCTGGATGGTGGTTAATGTCCTATGGGGATGGTGGCAGCAGTGGAAGAAAATCAACTGGTAGAGCAGGGGTAAACCCATCTAGGCTGCTGCATTATGACAGGACATTGCTGTGCAGATAGAAAACATGACTCTGAAAGTGTATCATGTAGATGCCTATGTGCCCAGAAGTCATGCCACTGAGGAGCATCAAAACAATGAATGGGTAGATAATGCCACCAAAATTGGAATAGGTCTGGTGGACCTAGATTGGGAAAGAAAGGGTGAACTATTTATACCCTGATGTGCCCATGAAACATAAGTGCATCTTGGAAGGGATGCAACATACAGATGGGCTTGTGATTGAGAGGTGGACCTGACCTTGGAGGCCATCACACAGGTCATCCGTCAGTGTGAAACATGCACTGCCATCAAGCAAGCCACACAAGTGAAGCCTCTTTGGAGTGGAGGGCAGTGGCTGGGTGTGGTGGTTTTAAACAGCTTGATTTTTGGTGAGGAGGGAAAAAGCCAGCCACGGAAGTGATTGTCTGGGAGGAGCTGTTAAAAGCTTCCTCTGTGCCTGGCAAAACCAATCACTGGCTGGCTCTGAGAATAGGTGTGATGAATAAAATTTCCTGCTCATTCTTGTTCAGTAAGGGTTAGTTTTAAGGTTGTTTTTGCCTGTTATCAATCATTGTTAAATGTTAATTCCCCAGTTGTTCCTCCTTACCTAGTCTGTGTTTGCCAGTTCCATGTTTGTATCCCCATGTACCCAGAATCTTCTCTGTCGGAAGCTACATTTGTTGCTCCCCACCTGCTGCTCCCAGAAGTCCTTGTGCATGGACTGTATGCAAATAAGGGGCATTTGGCCTAAATCGGACTCCCAAAACCACGAACCAGCATGCAATAAAAGAGTAAAAACAGCAACACCGACCTGAGAAAACTGCAAGGAACCATACACCAACTAGAACTGAGTTTGGCTGTGTCGCCCTAACTGTACACTACTCGGTCAGATGGACACCCCTAGACCAACAGCAAATCATGTCTTCTGGTGCTCCCATGAGGACTGAAGCCCCAGCTCTGCCGGCGACCCTGTGGACAAAGCTGCCCTCCTCCTGCAAGCAGCGGTGGCGTCCCTCGGGCCCCATCTTAATAAAGACATTAAAAAGGAGGAAAAGCTCCTGCCCTTTTTCTTCATAGGCATGCTGCTAAGCCAATTAGAGAAGCTGGTAACGCCTCTATGATAGCATATTTAAGAACAAAAAAAAAAAAAAATGTGGAAAGCTTTTTTTCTTTTGACTCCGAGGAACGCTGAGGGGGCTGGCCGGACCACTTCCCCCGGTGGAGCCCGACGGTCTATTTCCCGGCAGCGTCCGCCAGGCCATGCTGCGGGGTGGGGGGGGGTGGGGGCATTGCGGTGCTGCTGCCAGGCCATGCCGCCGGGGGCTGTCCTGGCGCCACAAGTGGCCGTGACCAAAACCACGCAGCCCGTGCCGGGAGCAGCCCCGCGACTGGCACCAGGAGCGGCACCCATGACCGACACTGAGCACGGCCGGGGCCAGAAGCAGCCACGCGGCCACCATCATCTTGGCATGGCCAGCGATAGACTTTGCCTGCCTGGCCACTTTTAGCCTGACGCACCGCAAACAAAAGGACAGAAACTGCGGCAGCTTTTTTTTCAGCACCCTGCATGAGGAGGATGCTGAGTGGAGCAGGCGGCCGGCTCACTTCACCCGGTGCCGGCGAGGATCACATGATCAGCAGCGAGACACATGACGAGCAATTCTCTCATGCAGAGCCTGGACAGGATCTACCTTTCAACATTGCAGAACTGTATAAAATCTTTTCAATTGATAGAACATGACAACAGACAAACCTACAGACACCAATTCTCTCCCGAATCAGAGAAAAGGGAAAGGTGAAGACTAGTGAGGAAAACAACATGACAACACTAAGGTCGATGCAAAGATGGGAGCGGGAGGAGAAGGTGCTCTGGGCCTCGGTTCTTCTGCAAGCTGTGGTGAGGACTATAATACAACAATTTCCCTGTCATTTGTGAAGTGCATGGGGGGATGCAGAATTCATCCGCAGCCTGTGAGAAAAAAGATGCTTGCGCTGGAACGTGTGAATGCTGAGAAGCTGTGATCTGTTGAGAGGCTTGAACAGAGAGAGAACCCTTACCTTCAGAGATCGAAGAAGAGGACCCTTGCTTTTATACTAGAACAACTCATCCTTAAAAACTGCACCCCATGAACTAATGGCCCACAGAAAAGAAGCAGTTGTGGGAACACTGCTCTGCCCGTGAAACGGACTCACGTTGAAGCAGGTTCATGTGGGACTGCGACTCGTGAAAATTAGAACCACTTAAGAAAAGTTCACATAAAACTGTCTCCCATGGGAAAGACCCCATGGCATAGCAAAGGAGACTCCTCTCCCTAAGCGAACTGAAAAAAGATCTTTAGAAGTAACAAAGTGACTAAAAATCCCATGTTTTGTCTCCCTGCACTGTCAGAGGGAAGGAAAAAAGGGCGGGGGGGGGGGGGGAAGATATTCTAAAGGTTTTTGTTCTCATTATCCTCTTTTAATTCTGTTAATAATTTTTTTTCTATACCTTTTTAAGTTTTGAGCCTGGTTTGCCCTTAAAGTGTTTCCTCCTAAATTCTTATCTCACCCCATGAGCTTTTTAATTATTCTATCCCCCTCCTCTGCTCAACTACAGCAGAGGAGAATGAGTGAATGATTTTTCATGGGTGCACTGGCATTTGGCTAGCATCAACCCCCAACACTGGGTTTCCAGTATGGTGAAGCCTGGCAAATTGATTACATTGGGCCGCTGCCCAGTACACGATTTCAGGTCTTGAAAGACATTTTGTAGTGACATGGAACCCCAGATAGAATTGAGTAAGACAATAGGACTCATTTTCAAAATAATCTTATAAACTGCTGGGCAAAGAGGCATGTCATTAAGTGGATATATCACATTCCCTATCATCCACAGGCCTCTGGGAAGACTGAAAGATATAATGGGCTGCTAAAAACTGTGTTAAGGGCATTAGGTAATGGGACATGGAAACACTGTGATGCAAACTTGGCAGAAGCCACTTGGCTAGTCAATACTAGGGGATCTGTTAACCACCCTGGTCCCACCCAAACTAAGCCCTTAGACACTGTGGAAGGAGACAAGGTTCTTGTGTTACTGTCTTAGGTTACAATATAAGATGTACCCAAAAGTATGTATTCTATCACCATCTTCATAAACTCTTAAAACCAGGTGGGCTAGTGTTCCTCATCTCCTTCATGACTCATCCCTGATAATTCCAGGGGATATTTTATGTTAATGGGCCATTGAGTCTCACAGCATGACTGATAAAAGTACATCATCCCATTGTGAGATGCTCTGCCCAGGGGGATGAACCAAGCATTCCCACCTGGATATAATCTGAGGTTTGGAACACCACAGGCAGCCTTTTCTACTGAATTCCCAGAAGACAAGAGCTCCATAATCACCACTGGACCTTCATATAAAGATCAAACCCTTCTATAGGATCACTGCTTCAACAGAACCACACCTATCACTCCAAGAGGACTGCAGCCACCATTTAATCAGACTGCTCCCACCACTCTGACCAACAGGGTATTCTGACTGTCAGTGTTTCTGTATTATTGCATTTATTTTAATCTTCCTATTGTATTTCTGACTTGGGATCTCCCACTGATTTCCTTTCAAACTAGTACAATTATACATAGGGAAGTGGCTGGGGAAGTCAGTGTGGATTTCTTCCCCCATGGGAAAAAGCAAACCCATTCATGGGATTGTCTTTGCCCAAGGACCTGGGTGTACTTGGTGGGTGATGTTGGGGGATGGGGAGACCCAGTGTGTACCTCAAGGAGATTTAACCTTGGGGTAAGAATAATCTATGGTGTAAGCTGTATGTTACAGGAGGTAAAGTAGCAGGAGGGACATGAGCTGACAAAGAATGAATTTTGGTGAGGAGCAAGAAAAGGGCAATGATGAACAGGGACAGGGACAGTGCCCAACCATCAACCATCAAGTGTACTATTTCTCCTGTCCTGACCCCACATCCTGTTGGAATGGAGACAACCTGGAGGGATGTGAAAGGACAGGCAATAGTAGTTAATAAAATGTATGTTTGGTATAGAGAAGGCTTAAAGATTCTAGTAATGAGAGTATATAGACTATATGGGATCAGAGCATGATGCAAATGGTATGGAAGAAGAGGTGGAGATTGTATTGGGTCTGAACAAGGTAAACTTCACAGCCCCTACAGTGATGTGCTTTGCATTGATAGCTGGACAGGTGTTGATACCACACCAGTGTTTTGGCTACTGCCAAGCAGCACTGTCCCTCTAACATTCCTTCCCCCGCCGAAGGGGATGGGAGTGGGCAAGATCTTGGGAGGGGACACAACAAGGCCAGCTGACCCAAATTAGCCAAAGGGATATTCCATACCATATGATGTCAGCTCAGATATATAAGCTAAGGGAGAGAGAAGGAAGGGGGCCCGTTTGTGAGTTTTCAATGTTTGCCTTCCAGAGGAACCATTATGCATGCTGAAGCTCTGCTTCCCAGGAAGTGTCCAAACATCTCTGCTGATGGGAAGTAGAGACTGACTTTTGTTTCTCTTTAGCTGTTGTGTGCACAGATCTCTGCTTATTTCTTTTCTTTTCTGTAATAAAACTGTCTTATCTCACCCTGCTGGTTGTGCTCCATCTTATCGTCTCCCCTGTCCCAGTGGGAAAGGGAGTGATAGAGTGACTGAGTGGGGACCTGGCACCCAGCCAGGGTCAACCCACCACAAGTGACTGTCATAGTGAGGGCATCTGCTCTTGCATTACCTTCCACTATAGGTCCAGGCAGAGTCGTGTGTGACCTAAGATGCAGAATGTAATATTCATGAGACCTGTGAAGTAAAAGGTTATACAAAGTGGTTAATAATGCAAAAAGATCTTTGTTACACTTCCTTCAGAAATGAATGCTCAATCCTCTCGATGATTACTGTAACATAATGAGAATCACAAACAGTGCTAATAGGTTCCTGTAAAAAGAGATGAAATGCTTCTGCCACAACTGCCCGTTAGACTAGCTGGGCAGATCCAGGTTGAAAGGTTATTGAATGTTCCCACTGTCCCTTATCATTTCTCCACAGGGTGACAGCTTTGTGTGTCTTTGCTGATCCATCAGTGAAAACAGTCTTTGCATCAGGGACTGGAATTTTCATTTGTAGTCATTGTTGTTGAAAGGGGAGTTCTTTGAAGGACTGTAGCAGGGCATGTCAAGTCATTGTGTGAAAAAAATGTCCATTATAGTCTGCAAGAGCAATTTGAAATGATAGTGAGTCCCTGAACAGATTCTCCAATTCTGCTGCAGTAATAGGGAGATGTGTGACTTCTGGATCATATCCTGTCAGGCTCTGGCCACTTGCAGCTTTTGGGCTTTTGCAGTAGAAATTAGTTCTGCTTTAAATTGTTCCGAGCTGATATTAGCGCATGCCTTGATATAATCAGAAAGTTCAACATCAGCACAATTACGAATTGGATTCAGGGCTTTTTTATAGTCATTGTTAGCATTTTCATAAGCAAGAGATTTTAAGACAGCATCAGCTGCTTCCTGCATATCAATTTTCCATCTAACAGCAGATTGTAATCGATCAATAAAGGTAATATATGGTTCCTGAGGACCCTGCCTCACAGCAGCAAAACCAGACTCCAATTTTTTTGTATCAGGTACCTTTCATAGTGCCCTCATGGCAATAACAGTATCCCATGCTTAGGGGGTGATGTCTAGAGAGACTGATCTGGAACAGAGACTAGACAGTTAAAAGAAAAAAATAGGTATTCATCGAAAGGCCTCAAAAGGATATGTCTTGGGCAGTGCAAGAGCCCGGACAGGGCTACACCCAGGATGGATCCACGATAGATCCTGGTCACGAGTTTTTACACTTCTATAAGTTTTGGTTCATCTACATGTTGGGGTCAATTGTCCAATTACAGCTCCAGATCATGAAGTCTCAACCCTCTGGCTTGCCCACTTTACTTTGCCATTGTTTCTGCTTTTTGGGTAATGGCTGTCCTTGATTCTCAAGCTGGGAAGGGATTGTTTTGTCTAACTACCCTGTGAAGAGAACTTACTAACACCTAATATGAGATTTCAGAGTTACATACTAGGCAGCAGAGAATCTGAAAAATATAAAAGCTAAAACCCAAGGCATCATGGTGAAGTCTTAATTGAACCTGACCAATACCATATACAGCTGTGCCAGAGAGCTGTGACTCAGTGATATTAATGGGTGATTGTTGATTACCATTATTCAATGCCCGAGTTTGAGCCAAATATACAAATTCTGTCCACCAGACAGAATATTGTCCTCCTGTCAAAATTGTCTTAAAAAGAAATTTCCAGTCCACTGGTAACATAGTATGTGCTTCTGCAATTGCATCCAATAAATTCATAGTAAAGGAGGAATGTAAACCATTTTCTTTCACTGATCTCAGCTCCTTTACTATTTTATATGACAGTTGTTTGTGATGTGGGTTTTGATTACAATATACAAGAGGCATTGCTTGAAAAAATTCAATGTCGCTCGCCTCCGGTATTTCTGTATAAACCTTTCTGGCTCAGGTCCTTTAAGTGGTATTGTTTCCTGCCTACCAGGAGCTTGCATTTGTGGCATCACTGAGAGGCTGCAGAGGCTGGTGCAGAGTACAGATAATCAGCTGTAGTAATAATCCTACTCTTCCATGTAGGGTCTGAAAAGGAAATTTAGAACTGTCCCAGGAGTCCATTATGTCTGTTGGAACGATGTTAAAAGGATTGGGAGCACAGGTGGTAGTGTCCTTTATCAGTGTCCAGTCTGAGAAAAAGGTCCAGGAAGGAGGAGACGGACTGAACAGCTGAATGGCTGCATAGTGAGCGCCATATTCAAGATTTTGGCTTCTATGATTATGGATCTAAAATTAAGAAGCTGGGTCTGTTAGAAGCTGATGGGATTCATGCAACCAAGTGGGGCAAGAGGGTCTTTGCCAGCAAGCTGGCCAGACTTACAAGGAGGGGTTTTAACATGACTCAGCAGGGAAAGATGATGGAGTTTTGAGCAACAGAGAATAGCGAGGTGCTGCTAATGCACTGGGAACCAAGAGGAGAATACCTGAGGAAGGCCACAAAAGAATTGGGGCTTGATCCTCCAAAAAAGTGACTTGGTCAACATTTTAGTATAGGGTTAAAATGTTCTGAGTTAAAAATGTTCTGAAAATCATAGGAAAAATCAAATGAAGATCTGAAGAAGGTAGGAAAGGAATGTTATGCATTGTTTTCGGTAGGCCATGTGAAACTGCACCTGTGATTAAATGTACCTATAATTATTGTAGTAGCTCATATAATAAAACAACAGGAGTATGATTAATATTGCTTAATCAATATGTAGTTATATAAGTAAATAGTATATATATGTGCATTTTGAACAATACTGATGGAGCTAGATTTGGGTGTGTACCCCTAGCTCCCCTAGCCACCATAAATAAAGCACCTTGCACATATAATCCATCTGTGATTGTGTATGTCTGTACACTAACAAACAGCCCAAATGAAGTGCCTCTATACCAATGCATGCAACGATGCCTCAAGTTTTAGCTTTCATATTTTGCAGATTCTGTACTGCATTAGTATGTAACTCTGAACTTCATATAAAGTGTTAGCAAGTTCTCTTCACAGTTTAGTTAGACAAAACAATCCTTTTCCAGCCTGAGAACCAAGGACTCCATTGCTGCTTTGGGCCCAAAAAGTGTAAACAACAGCGAATTGAAGAGAGCAATCTTGGAGGATGTGACTTCATAACCTGAAGCTGTAATTGGACAATTAACCCCAATATGTAAATGGACCAAAACCTATAAAAGTGTGAAAACTCGTGACTCGTGGTCCATCTTAGGTGGAGCCACAGCCGGGCTCTTGTACTGCCCAAGGTGTATCCTTTAAAGGCTTTTTAATAAATA
>JAGMWU010001018.1:0-14638 GCA_018697195.1 Certhia americana | reverse complement strand
CTCCTGCGGTTCAGGGCTGCCCATGCAGAGCAGCAGAGATGAGAGAATCTTCTGTGGCTCTTGAGTTACAGGTGTGTCTGCAGGGAGGAATCCTCCAGCTCCTTTGCTGGTAGCTGCACACAAGCTCGGCTCCCATCGCAGACGTGAGTAGTGTGTCCCTGCTGACCCCACAGGCTGAGCACTGCTTTTGTGGCATCCATTCATCTGCAATGGAAATATTTCCTGTTCAGGTCCCCTGAGAAGGAAGAACAAACCTAGAGGAGACAATAAGTCCGTGGAGATATCCAAACATCTAGAACAAGGCCTGAGTGATCTGGAGAGACGTCATGGTGGGTGCATTTCCTTCAGCCTTCCCCTGACACTCAGCAACCAGGGGCTTTCTCTGCACATCTGCACACGCCGTGCCCGGTAGAGCAGGAAGGGATCCATGGCAGCCTGGCTTCCCCACTGCTGCTGCTGCTTTCACAGCCTGCAGGGCTGATTGCCAGCCTGGCCTGGCTGCAGCTTCTGCCCAGCCTGTGCAGGAAGGCATTTGGCATCAGCTGACAGGGAGTCCAAACAGCACCACGGGCCATGCACACCCAGAGATCACCTGCAATTTCCTGGTCTCTGGGTAGATCAGGAAGGGCAGCTGCTTGGAGGAGGGAGGCTTCTGGAGCAGCTCTAAAATTCCAGGGCATATTTCTTCTCCTTATCCTTGTCTTTGACAAATTTTGCCTGGAGAAGACTGGCACAGCACACAGGAATTATCCCATGCAGGCTCAGGGCTTCAGGCACTGAGCAGTCCTGTGCCCAGGGGCAGCAAGGTGCCTTTGGGCCCCAGCTCTGGGGCAAACAGAGAAGGTCCTGGCCGTATGCAGTGTGCTGCCAGCTCAGCAGTGGAGCACAGCACGGGCTCACGCTCTACATTGCTCCCACAGATGCAGCTAAAACCTCATCACATACTGACGACATTGGGAAAAGCATGAGAAGATTTTTCTTCTGGGGACCATATTGTTTCATTAAGTTAATTGCCATTGTGTCTGGCGGGGCATTTCTCTTGATGCTGTGCTATGCTGCAATCTGGTATTGCTGGCAGAGAAAAGAGTGAGTATTTTGCTGATCTCTTCCTCAAAGCGCTGCATTTCAAGGCTGCTCATAGTCAGGAAATGTTCCCAATGAGGCTGCTGTGGACCTAGAGATAGTCAGTGGTTGTGCGAAGAACTGTGCTGAGGGTACTGTTGCTGCCCAGTGCTTTAATATTGCTTGCCGGGGGGGGATGTGCACTGACCTAGGGGAGCTAGCCTGCTGGGGACCTCAGCTCAGCTCATGTGAGCTCCCACTGAGACCACCCCTGGCCAATGAGCAGCACCCCCCAGCGAGCATGTGGGCATGCCAGAAGTCAAGCAAGGCCAAGAAGCGAAGAAAGAGCTGCTGACTGAGATTGCCTTTGCAAAGGAATACATCATATGGAGCCATCTAAGCTGGCCAGCTCCTTTATGCCCAGAGAAATCCCCTGCCACCGGCGAGCCGTGAGGGGCCAGCTGAGCACCAGCTGGCGCCAAGCCTGCTGCCAGAAGCCTACAGCATGCGGTGGGCATTGCAGCTCTGAGCACCCTAGCTGTGCCACCAAGCTCACTGTGTCTGAACGGAACAGCGGGCAGCTGAGAGGCCCCTCTGACACCTCCTCTATCCAAGGTGCTCCTCTGAAGCCCTTCACATGCCCATTGAAATCCCGCTGAAAGCAACCTCAGCGCCACTGTGCACAAACCTGCACCATAGTCATCCCCTGATCCTTCACATTTTCCCCATCGCACCTGCCGGCCCTGCAGTCTCTGAACCACCGTTTGCACGGCGTTCTGTCCCAACACCCCCCATCCTCCATAATACGAGACCCTCCAGCCCCCGAGGCCCCCTGCAGAACCCTGTAATCTATTCCCCACACTGAATGGGCAGCCCCCATGTGCTGCCAGAGCCAAAGCTTGGCCAAGGTTATTTTGTTATTTTTCAATAAAGACATGCGAATATGCTAACAGACTAGTGTACGGGTGGTAGCCAGCACCCAGCAGAAGCTCCACATGGCACTAGAACAATGCCTGAGCTCCAATGCGCAGCAGAGCAGCCGTGGATGCCCACATGTTGGGCAGCAGGCAAGCAGGAAGGGGCCTGCCTTCGTCGAGCAGGCTTTTGCTCAGGGCTGCTGAGGACGGCTGGGGGCAGCCCATGCCTTGCACAGAATCACGGCGGACTGAGGGCACATTTCTTCCTGGCATCATCGCCCGGCCTTAGCACATCCTGCAGGCCACACAGAAGGCCTATTCTGGGGGTCCTCCTAACGAGGTGCCAGGGTCTCTTATGAGGTAGGACCCCAGATGGGCGGTCAAACGGGAGAGGAGGGATGGTTATTTTAAACAACCAGCCCCACAGCAAAGGTGACACTGATGGGTAGCCGGCAGCGCTGCTGCCAAAAGAAATAAGGCAAGCTCCCTGCCCCCAAAGCCTTGGGCCACCCGAGCCCGCACCAGCGCAGCAACAGGCGAGCGGCAGACGCATTTTTGAAGAGCCATCCATTGGCCGTGCTGGGTGGCAGCAAACCAGGTAGGAGCCTCTGGAGAGCAGACCTGCCATTGTCAGAGCTGGGTCCAGTCGGTGGGGAACTGGCCGGTCAGGCTCCAGACGGGCGAGGGCTGCCGGCCCAGGGTTTGCTGGGCTGCTACCGAGGCCAGCACGCAAGAATACCCTGGGGGCGCCAACCCAAAGGAAACAACAAGGGCCTCGCTACACCCTGACCCTGTTGCCCTGCCAGCCAAAACACCATTTACAGCCACTGACATATTCCTGAGCGGTATGCGCACTAAAGGAGAGCATGCCAGAGTACAACCCGAGAGCCGATGTTGCGACTTCCTCACACTGAGGGAGGACTGGCTCTGTTATTTTGGTGGCCACTGCTTAGATACCAGGTATCTTGGATGAACCTCCCTGGCCGATCACTGTTGATGGCATTGACAGCCTCCATACCCTTACTCCCTGCGCCCAGCAAACCATGGCCGTGCATAGGTGTGGAGTTTTTACATATTTTGTCATCTACATTTGTGTCTAGGCAAGAGGGTTAATGGTTTGGTTAGATCTCAGTAGGCCCCTTTTCTTCTTTGTGCTCAATGCGTGCCAATGCCACGACCAGGGCGGAAGGAGCATGATCACGCCTGCTTGGCCCTATGCGCCTCTGCGGCGACACCCTTGCTTCATCCTTTTTTTGCTGTCATTTGCAGCTGCTTGATGTTCACGATTCTACAGTAACTGGACTTACTGTTTGATGCTCTTGCCACCTATACAATTCGCGAATAAACTCTTCAACAACACAGCTTAGTATTAAGATGGGCAGGCCATTACTTTCTTTGCCAAGATCTGAAGGTACAGAGGTCATGCGGATCACAGTCTTCTTGGTAGGGGTACTTCACGGTACCCTGGTGATCATTGAAGATGGAAGCTGAAATCTTCTTGGAAAACCGCAATAAGTAGATTGTTTCTTCCACATGTGGAAAAGAAAACCTCGCACTCCCCATCCCTTCTATACAAAGTTATATTGGGCAAGTGCGCCATTCATATGTCTCTATCTGACTTCTCAATTCTATCTATCTCACTGTCTGGTCAGCCTCATCTATTATCTATGTGATCTATCAATATATTGATACTTATTAATCTATGAAATAATTCTGTGCCTTGATATTTTGTTTATTGTGCAAATGATGCACACATCGCATTGAGAGCTAGGAAAATAATATCCTCCATTTTTGAGGATACCGCCCAAAGCATGAGGTTAAGGAGCAGACTATGCAACTGTCATTTATTCTTGCAAGACATATGCCATGCCCGCCTTGTTAGATTGATTGGAACTATAATTTCTGCCCAAGCTGCGAAAATGACGGGACCGTGGCCATCACTGATATCCTTAACCAGCTCCTTTTTCCATTTTATTTTTTATTTCGGTGCATGGTTGGTTAAAGGCAATATTCTTCACGCTAAAGCCTATGTGCATGCGCCTAATACTGAGAGGGAGGGAATAACATGGCTACTGCAATGCTTAGACAATTGATAGATTTTGTTGTGAAAATTGATTGCACTATCTCCTGTATAAACCCCATCCAAAAGCTTAGAGCAGCAGGTCAGCCTGCCCCCTATGAGCACACAACATCATTAGATGCAGCCCTTGCTGTTATCTACAGGGTGGGGAAGTGGACCGTCCTTTTGTTCCTATTAATGTGCTATCAAACATGACAATTGGAAGGCGGCTTACAGAGGGCAAAAGAAGCCTTGTTTAGTGTAGCCTGGATCGTTGGGAAGGTGGTTAGCTGATTCGATGAATGCCCAAGCAAAACATGCCTAAATTATTTTCTGGAGGCTGCCCTCTCCTGGTGATTTTGAGCCTGGCCCTTCTTAGAGAGGTTCAATTTTCATTTTGAAATGGCACGAAGAACACTCAGTAGTGCCTCCCGTGCGAACGCCATGTGCCATCCCAGCCGACAGCATGAGAGATGTGACAAATGGCACATGACTTTGGATTCTACAAAAGAAGCCACCTGAAGACTACTCTTGACAGCAGCCCACGAGAACTGCTCATGATCCATTAAATTAACTCATCAACCAGACCTTTAACTTGAAGCCCCTTGACTATGAGCTTGTTCAGTTTCGCCCCATTTCCTCGACAGAACGAGGCCTTTGCGAGCGACAAAGAGGTCTTGATAGCAAGGAGATCACATGCCCACAGCCAAACTGTTTGTACTACTAGCAATACGTATCTCACTTAGGATTGAGTAAAACTCCTCCATACTCCAGTCTATACCCCCCATTTACCCAAATTCTTGGTTATTACCAACTCCTGTTTGTCAGTCGGAAAATATGACAGGGAGTGTAGATTGCCTGAGCCTGGGGCGCTCCGTAACTTAATTTTCTAGCACAAACAAGAAGAGACAACCTGGAATTTGATATTATGCAAACCACACTTTGGAAGTTTGCCCAATGTGTTTATTTTTAGCCCAGAAGTATCTGAGCATTCACTGGAAAATTTAGTTAACAGACATAAATACTGCGCCTTCTATTGTGGTTTGCCTAGAAGCTTTCATATTTAACACCTTTTTCTCTGTGACCCACCATAGATAAGAACCCTGCCACTTGCCAGAACCTCTTACCCAATGCCCACTTCGCAGATGACTTGCTGCCCCCAGAGAAGCTGCTTGGGAATAGTAGGATGAGCTAGCCACATTCACTGTGGTTTATGGAGCCACAGGACAGGGAAGTATCTTTGCAGTGAGCACTGGCTGTTATTCCAGGGAATTGTCATTGCTGTGGGCACTGGCTCCAGTTACTCCAACACCTGTGTCACTTTTTCTACTGGACTCCTTGTGAGAAAGGTTGTTCTATGCCATAGAGATTTTTAGCTGACATTTTTTAATCTCAAACAGCCAGAAGTTTTCCATCTCACAGGTTTCTGATGCTGGTTTTTCCTTTCCAGCCTGTTGTTGGCCCCACAAAGATGTTGTTTAAATTCTGCAGACTCCCTGTGTTGGTAGCCAGCTGAAAGTTCCCTGGTGCTCCACAGCAGCCCAATTATGCACAGGTGGGCCAAGAGCAGCATCAGCAGCTCCAAGGGATTCTGACAGATGAATTTCTGTCCCTCAGGAAGGCAGGGCTGTTTCTGAGGGTAAAAGGTCTGACCCTGCACTCACCTTTGCATGGCAGCAGCAGTAGTCCCACGCTTTGTGGAAGGCACATAATATGTGGCACTCTTCATTCAGCACAATACTTATGGAAGTAAAAATATTTGTTGAATTTAGTGTTGTTAATACTAGCTTAGTCAGTCTTATAAAGCTCCTTAAACATCACCCTGGGAACAAAATGATCTTTTGTTTGTTTGCTTATTTGTTTTTTGTGTGTTTTTGGGGTTTTGTTGGGGTTTTTTTGGTTCTTTGCTTTGGTGCTCAGAGATAATGGAGGAAGGGGCAGATTTTCTGTTCAACTTGTCTGTCAGTGTGCAGGGAGCAAGAAAAGAAGAGCAGTTTTTCACTAGCTGGTTGAGGAGCTCTAAAAGCAATGATGATGGTCCTAATGAGGGGGTGGGGGCACTGCTAACAGCCTGGATTGTCCCCACCTGTGTTTCCCTATTTCCCACAGTACTGTGTAGATCCAGAGCCTTGGTCCTGGGCCTGATGCTGCAAAGAATCCCCCCAAGATCCCTCAGTTTACAAAACTAAAGGCTTTGTGCTCATTAATATGAAAAGCTGTATGGGTGGCCTGCAGCTAATGTTCTTTTGTTGGCTGGACCCCAGTCAGTGCTCACATCTACATGGTTGACACAGCCCCCAGCTGCTCTTGAGACTGATTTGATCAAAGGGACTGAAGTTCTGTTGACTACAACTTCTCTAGGAGAACAACCACAGGAACTATGAGAATGTTGGTGACAAGAGCAGAGTGCAGAGTTGAAGCTTTGAGGCCACCTCACTGCCACCTCCCCCCACCCTTTTATGTTTTATTTATTTCATATTCTAAGTGCCAGTCCTCACATGAAATGGCCCCTCACCAATGAGCTGCTCCTTGGCGTGCCCCTTTGTGCTCCCAGTGCTTCTGGTCTGGTTTGGCTGGCAAACTTGTCCATCCTGCACTCTGTGTCTCTTTCCTGTCATTTCAATCTGTTGGAATCCAGATAACCCACAAACAAACAGCAAACCAACTAAATGGCATATTAAATAAATTACTTTATTTTTAACTCTTGCTTTTAATATTTTCCAAGCTGTCCTCCTTTTCCACTGTAGTGTTTTTCTTTGGACAGAAGAAATCCCTTGCCAGATGATGTGACTTGACAAGGAAAACACAACTTACACACAATGAAGATATAAAAGCTAAACATAGCAAGCCCCATTATCACAATCATCATCATTTATTTTCTGTTTATTTTTCTACGGACATGAAACATACATGAGCTAAGAAATAAACACCATCTAAACTGTATTGCCACAATATTACCGAGCAGAAGTTGCTTTTCCGACTCTGCCTGTGCTCCTGGGTGCTGCTGCTTGGAGGGCAGCCGTCAGAGGGAGCAGGCACTGGCTGCGAGCATACGCAGCAACGGTTCCACAGGCAGGGCCCACAGCAAGGCCAGTTAAGCACTGGGCAGCAGCAGAACCTAGCCACAGTTCTTTGGACAACATGGATTAGCCACCAACTCCACAGCAGCACGACTATGAGTCAGGATGTCATGCTACGAGCAGAAGTTTAGTTTGTAGAAAATTGGGAGAAAAATCAATCAACTTACTGTCTCATTCATAGAGCTTCCGCCAGCCCAAAATAGAGCTATGAAGGACAAGTGGGGCAGTGAACAGTGTCACTCTGTGCTGTAATGTCAGGCCCTGCGCACATCCTGGGGAGCAGATAATTCTTGAGGGGCGTGGTTGCATCCGGGGCATATATTTCCTGTTTCAATGATAACATCCTGTGGGAGCAATTGGGAGTGTGAGCCCGTTGCGGTCTGCACTGCTGAGCTGTCAGCACGAGTGCCTATAAGAACACCAGGAAATCTCTATAGTTTGCCCCAGAAGGCCTGGGGCCTGCAGGCACCTTGCTGCCCGCTTGGCCGGCTGTGCCAGCAACAAAGCCCAAGAAGGAAGGAGGAGCGCCCGGGGCAGCACAGTGTGCCTGAAAACAGTCGCTACTTCCAGGGTCATCAGGCCAACCCATCCCTGAGCAGACACTGTCACTCCTGACACTCCCTTGCCTGTGGACAGCTTGCCCCAAGCCCAAGGGGGACCGAGCCAGGCCCCTGGCAGGACACACAACATTCTGGTCCAGATCACGCTCGATCAGTGGGTCCTAAGTTATTGGAATACCTCCAGGGTATTCTTGTCTCTATTGTTGGTTCTCCCCTTTTAGAGAAACTTAAAGCAAAATAGTTCCGAATTGATGTGGATTCTTTCTGTTTTTCGCACAAAACCAGTGACTCAGCCTGTGGGGTCAGCAGGGACACACTACTCACCCCTGTTGATTTGGAGCCAGGTTGGCGTGCAACATCCAAGGCCCTGGATCTGGAAAAACATGTCTTCCCTGGCAGAACACCGTAACTGTCCACTAGTCACAGAATCTTCTGTGAGTGAGTATTGTTGACACAGGTTAGTTTTCAATGATTAATCTCTGAGGAAAAGTGAGAGCGTCTAACGGCAAGCAATCTCCTGAATGGTTTCGTAAACCCATCTTCCATCCCAGATGCTGGAGAAACCTTCCCAGCACACGCACTAGAAGGGAGCACAGACTCATGAACCATTCCATTTTGTGCTGGGATCGTCTTCTTCCTAGCAGAACTGGGCACGACGAGAAGAGGTGACAGTAAGGCCGTAAGGGAGCCAGATGTCCAGGACATGGCCAAAGCTGAAGAGGGCCTGTGGAGCTCTGGGATGCGCTCCCTGGAGCTGTCTCTCTCCACAGCTCTGTTGCAGGCCCTGTGCAACATCCCTAAGAGAGGAGGCACTACCCAAGCAAGCAGAGATGGCAGCTGAAGCATCGCAGGGGCTCAGGCCCCAGAGCACAGCAATTACCTCCTGGGGACTGTGCCTCGGCATCACCTGCTCTCTCCGCGAGCGAGGGGATACGGCATGGAGCCTCTAGCTTCCTCCACAAGAAGTGAGTGCTTCAGCAAGCCTTTCGGTTCATCGCTTGAGAAGAAGGAAGAGCGAGACAAATGGATCAGAGAATTGTGGAATAGTCCCCATTGTAGGGAGGCATCTTCATGAGAGCAATTAGTGGTTCAGAAGATGGATAAGCAAACAGGCAAATGCCCAGGCTCTTGGGGCTGGCTATACCTCCCTCCTCCTAAAACAGCCAACCTCAGATGGCTGGCACAAGAGGGGGGAGAGGTTGCATGGATACCTATATGGGTGTGCAAGGCACCATGAGTGCAGTTTGTGTCCTGTCATGCTGATGCCAAATGCCTCCTGACATGCTGGGCAGAAGCTGCAGCCGAGGCCAAGGCTGGCAAAACAGCCCTGCAGCTGTGAAACGCAGCCGAGCAGCAGTAGTGGGTCAGCCAGGCTGCCATGGATCCCTTGCTGCTGTGCCGGGCATGGCATGTGCAGATGTGCAGAGAAACCCCGCGGCTGCTGAGTGTCAGGGGAAGGCTGAGGGAAATGTACCCACCACGACGTCTCTCCAGATCACTCAGCATCTGGTCCAGATGTTTGACTGCCTCCAGGGATTTCTTGTCTCCTATGTCTTGGTTCTTCCCTGTTGGAGGAACGTAAAGTTCCACTTGATGTGGATGGAGGCCACAAAAACAGTGCTCAGCCTGTGTGGTCAGCAGGGACACAATACTCACCCCTGTGATTGGAGCCAGATTGGCGTGCAACATCCAGCCCTAGATCTGGAAACATCTTCCCTGCAGACACACCTGAAACTCCACAGTCACAGAACCTTCTGTCACCTGATTGTTGCCAGGTTTTCAATGATCATTCTCTGAGGAAAGGTTGAGACTCTACCTGCAGAAACTCCCAAGGGTTCTAACCCATCTTCCATCCCAGCTACTGGAGAAAACATCCCAGCACGCTCATCTAGAAGGGAGCAGAGATCAGAACCATTTCCATGTTGTGCTGGGATCCCATTCTGCCTTAGCAAACTGGGCACTGCAAGGAGGTCAGGTAAGGCCATGGGAGCCAGATGTCCATGGACATGGTCAAAGCTGCAGAGAAGCCTGTGGAGCTCTGGGATGGCTCCTGGTCTCTCTCCAAACTCTTTGCAGGCCCTGTGCAACACGCCTAAAGAGGAGGCACTACCAAGCTGCAGAGATGGCAGCTGAAGCCTCAGCAGGGCTCAGGCCCAGAGGCACAGCAATTACCTCCTGGGACTGTGCCTGGCATCACCTCTCTTCCTGCAGCAGGGGCTAGCATGGAGCCTCTGCTTCCTCCAAGAAGTGCTGCCTTCAGCACAGCCTTTCGGTTCATCACTAGAGAAAGGAAGAGCCACAGCTGGATCAGATGGAAATGTGAAATTGTTCCCCATTGAGGGGGAGGCATCTTCATGAGGCAATACTGGTCAAAGTCATGGATAAGGAACAGGCAAATGCCCAGGCTCTTGGGGCTGGCTATAGCCGTCCCTCCTCTAAACAGCCACCCCTCAGGATGTGCTGGCACACAGGGAATTGCAGGGATCACTGGGTGTGCAAGGCCCATGGTGCAGTTTGTGCTCCCTGTCAGCTGATGCCAAATGCCTTTCTGCACAGGCTGGGCAGAAGCTGCAGCAAGGCCAGGCTGGGACACAACCTTGCAGGCTGTGAAAGCATCTCTGCCTTCCACTCAGGAGCAAGGGCCAAGGTCCCACGTGTCTGCAGTGACCCCACACTGGGACGGAAGGAGCCCCTTGAAGGGCAGTCAGGGGAGAAGGGACTCCCAGGAGCTGCCAGCAGCTCTGAACTGAGCCACAGCCAGGGCCGGGGCTTGGCAGCGGCAGCGGGAGCAGCTCAGGCTGCCTGGGGCTGGCAAAGGAGCTGCACAAGGCACAGCCCCGGGGCACAGCCCTGGGCCCGGCCCCTTCCCTCTCTGCTCTTCTCTGTGGCTGCACAGAGCACACAGAGGGAGACACTGGCATTGCACATGGGAAGAGGATTGACAGCTAAATGTTCCTTCCTCCCACTGACAGCGACCTTGTGGGATCATCAGAACTCCAGAAGTGAGCAGGGTAAGATTTTCAGAATCTCTCAAACTTGAGAGGATCTTAAGTGCCTGAATGAGCTCTTCCCACGCTGACAATGACTTTTCTGTCAGTAAAAGGATGCTGAGAACTTGCCTCCAGTATGTCCCAAACTATTGAAACCCTCATGCATCCAAGTTCCAGGAATAACATTCCCAGCAGGCTCATCTAGAAGGGAGCAAAGATCAGAACCATTTCCATGGAGTTCTGGGATCCACTTCTGCCTTAGGGAACTGGGCACTGCACGGGGGTCAGGTAGGGCCTTGGGAGACAGATATCAGTGGACATGACCAAAAGTACAGAGGGGCCTGTGGAGCTGTGGGCTGGCTCCTGGTCTCTGTCCCTCTTTGCAGGCCCTGTGCAACGTTCCTGGTCAGGCGTCTGGAGCAAGCCAGGGCCCATTGGGGTTGTCTCCCTCCAACAGAGGAAAGCCTCCCTAAATCCTTATGGAAAATCATTCCTAATGCGTCCTGGGGAGAAGGGAGGAAAAGGGGAAAGGGGAGCCAGTCGCACAGCTCACCTGCTCCCTGTGCTGGCCATGGAGCAGCCTGGGCAGCCCTGGCAGGCAGGGCCACTGCCAGGAGGAGCAGGAGGAAGAGGCGCAGAGCAAGGGCCATGGTGCCTTGCCCTCTGCCAGTCCCACAGCTCTTGCTGCCACCACTGTCCTGACACTGCTGTCCCAATGTCAGCACCACTGCTGCCGCCACCGCCACTGCCACAGCAGTTGTGGTCAGGGACTGAGTGGTCGGTGGTTGTGGTGCTGTGCAAGCACAGGGCTCTGGGACCTCTGTGAGCTCAGAATCTGCTGTGACCTCAGTCTACTGTGACCCTGGACACTTATGTGACCTCAGGGCCAGGCTGGAGTTGTGTGGGTTGTAGGATCTGCCTTCTTCAGGAGGGAGCTCATCCTGCCCGGCTGATCTCACAGGCTGGAGGTGAAGGGATGGAGAGCAGCCCTACCAAGAAGGACTGTAGAAGGTGCTGAAGATTAGGTGCTGGACATGAGTGATCCAGGTGCATCCAGAGGAGTGTGCCCAGCAGGTGTAAGGAGGTGATTCCACCCCTCTGCTCTGGTGTGACCCCACCTGCAGTACTGCCTCCAGATCTGGGTCCCCAACACAGGAAGGACATGGTCCTGTTGGAGCCAGTCCAGAGGAGGGATAAAATACTCTGAGGGCTGGAGCCCCTCTGCTTTGGAGACAGGCTGGGACAGCTGAGGGTGTTCAGCCTGGAAGAGAGAAGGCTCCAGGGAGACCTTATGGCTGCCTTTCGGTACCTTAAGAGAGCTTGAAAAAAAAGATGGGACGGAATTTTTAGTAGGGCCTGTTGTGACAAAACTAAGGGGGAATGGTTTTAGTCTAAGAGATGATTCTAGATTTAGACTAGACATAAGAAAGATATTTCTTACACTGTGGGTTTTGAAAGCCTGGCACAGGTTGCCCAGAGAGGTGGGCATCCATCCCTGCAGACATTCAAGCTCTTGATCTGAGCAACCTGATGTAGTTAGAGGTGTCCCTTCTCACTGCAGAGCACTGGACTAGATGGCCTTTAAATGTCCCTTCCAACCCAACCCATTCTGTGCTCCTTTGCACCATCAAAGCAGTGCTGGATTAATCTGGGGTGATGATGCTGGCAGCTGTATTTTGGGAGTTGTGTCTATCCTAATTCCTGGTCCCTGTCCCCATTTCTGGTCCAGTCCTGTATTCCTGGTCCCATTCCCAGTCTGTGTCCCCTGCTCCTGGTCCCTATCCCCCTTCCCTGTTTCCGGTCCCTGTCCCCATTCCTGTCCCCATTCCCAGTCCCATTCCCAAGGGTTGCCTCTCCCATGGGGCCCTGAGGGCTCCACAGGTGGTGCTGGCTGTGCCACCCGCCCCGTTCAGCCCTGCTGCTGTCCTTGGCCAGATGCAGAGAGCTCAAGGCTTTGGGCATTTCTTAGAGCCCCTGACAATTTCAAAGGGAATGTGCAGCTCATTCCCAGGGTGAGAAGGGAAGGCATCTTCTAAAGGATTTGAGGTTTCACAGACATTAGACTCCCAGTCCTGCCTGGAGCTGGCAGGGCACAAAGCAATTTCCTCTTGCTTCACACTATTTTCACCACCATTTGAAGTAACAATATTGGAAAGAAATCCCCAAATCTTCTTAAAAAAGGTTACTAAGACCAGTAAGATAGATCAATGCTATCAGCTTATTCACAAAGTAAGAGCTGAGTTCTCTGTTTCATAATATCGGTTTCCTCTTAATTCAAAATTACAGAAGATTTTTCACTGCACACTTGGATTTTGTTTTTATCTTTCACATTTTATGGAGATTTTTCCATTCATTTTCTTTTAAAACAGACAACATGTCCTACAAAGCAATGTCCTGTGCTGCTGGTTCCCACGTGGAGCTGCTCCCTTCCCGCTGGCTGAGCTGCTCAGGCAGAGCCCAGCAGCTCCTGGCCCTGCAGGGCTTAGGCTTTTCCTGTGGCTGGGCACACACGGATGGAGCAGCACTGCTGAACACAGGGACACACACAGGGAGCAGCAGCAGCTGCCTTTGTGCACCTGAAGCTGCAAGGCCCAAACTCTGAGCAGACAGGGCTGGCAGAGACTGGCAGGCTCCCTGTTGGCTCTGCTGCCCCACTTGTGCCTGGCCCAGCTGTGTGTGGGGCAGAGGGAGAACCAGGGGCAGCTCCCTGCCAGCCCCCAGCCCAGGAACCCCTCTGTCTCTGGGGCTTGGGGCACTGTCAGCACCCTCTGCTCCAGCCACTGCTTCTGCTGGCACTGCCAGCAACACACAAATTGGGGCTGATCCCGAGGGAGCAGCAGCAGGGCCTGGGGCTGATCCCTGACTCTGGGGCAGCCCTGGATACATGACCCCACAGCAGCAGCAGCACATGGAGCTGCCTTTCAGCACAGCCCCTGCCACTGTTCCCTCCCGGCAGCAGCGGTGTCACAGCAGCCTGAGGCACCTGGGAGCCCCCAGTGCCAGCAGGGACTTGAGATGGCAGCCCTGGGCTCCTGCAGGTTGTGCAAGGAGCAGAGGTGGGCACTGCCTCTCCATGTGGAGCTTCCAGCTGGAAAAGGCTGCTGTGAGCAGGCAGCTGCAAGGGCAGAGCCAGGAGGGGCTCGAGCCCTGGGTCTGTGCCAGTTCCACAGTGCTGGGCAGCAGCCATCGAGCACAGGGGAACAGAGGGCACAGCAAGGGGGACACAACCAGTGCAGGTCAGACTGGAGAGAGCCAGAGCTGGGAGCAGGAACAGCTGCTTCATTGCACTCTTGGAGAAAGCTCTTGGCTGGTTCAAAGTGCTGAAAGGCATGAAGGTGTAACAGACAGACCCAAGTTTCCCTCCTTTGCCTCATGACCGTCTCAAGGACAGAGACTCAGACCTCGAGGACTCCATTGGCTTTGGACAGGGGCTGTGGCCTGGTCAGGGTGGATGCTTGCCAAGGGATTGTTTGCAGGTGTGCTTGTTGTATCCCATGGTACACTGCTCCAGTCAGGTACTGTAAGCAGTGCCATGTTCTGCATGTTTACACCTGCTTCAAGGGACAGTGGTTCTCCTCCACACAACAGCACTGCTCAGCTTATTGATTTATTAAAATATGAATATCGATCTAATATCGATACCCAACTGTGACAGACAAAAGACTCTCTAACAGTTAAGTTAGAAAGTGTATGTTTATTGACGGCTGGGCAGCTGCGTGGGATAGCTCTCCAATACGCACTGCAAAGATCACAGGTAATTACAAAGCCTTTTATCCACAAGAATGTTGAATACACAAAATACAAATGCATATTCATACTCCTGTCACCTCCTCTTCTCCGCTTTGTATCCTAAATGACAAAAAGGCTATTAAGCATGCGTAGTTTGTTCTCTGAAATGAGTCGGGGGTCTTATGTGGGGAGTGGTCACCAAAAGGAGGAAGTAAAACTCATCTTCCTCGTTCTAAACTTT
>JAGMWU010001017.1:0-18810 GCA_018697195.1 Certhia americana | reverse complement strand
AGCTTCCTTTTTTTGAAACTATTTCTCAGTGAGTCGATGTCTTTCTCGGGCTTTCTTCCTTTCTCAGGCTGCTTTCTTCACTGTTTTGTTAGAAACTGTGAGATAAGCTAACATCCTTATTTTCTTTAAATGTTTTACACATTTTAAAGCTACAGTTTTAAAAATTTTTAGTACAAAGCAATATTCTAAAACTGCTTAAGGCTTAATTACAAGTAGAAAGTATTTGTTAAAAGAAAAGCAATATCTAAGGTTATAATTCACACATTCTTACACCTTAAGATTTGTAGTAGCAAATTGGGAACAAAAGATTAATTCAAAGGGCCTTCTTCCATGCTTTGCTTTCTGTGTTTATTATAACTCATCTTTATAACTGTCCCATGACTGTATTCTACATATTTTACAATTACAATTGCACCAATTATTTTAATTTACCTGACACGAACTATAACTTTGCATTTCACAGAACCAAGTGTACACTGTTCTCCATTGGGGCCTCATGGAATGCTGGAGACCATTGTGACCCAATGGACACGCATGGCACAAAGGCTCCACTGTGACCCAGCAGGGCCTCAGGGAATCCCAGAGACCATGGGGATGCACTGGAAACGCATGGAACCAAGGCTCACTTGGGACAAACCTGGGCCTGATGGAGCCAAGGACACCACTGGGATGCAATGGAATCTCAAGGCACCAAGGCTCAATTGTCAACACCTCAGGCTCTCCTAAAACCAAGGAGAATATTGTGACCCAATCGATTCTCCTGGAACCAAGGCTGTGCTTGGACAAAGTGGGGCCTCATGGGACTGCAGTGCCCCATGGCTCCAAGGGAACAGGGAACAGCTCTGCTAGGCTTGGCCTGACTGGCCCAAGTGACCTTGGCATGTCAAGGGCCTCTTCTCATGTGTCCCTGAAACACTGGGGCTCTGGGCTTTCCTTCCAATGGAAAAGAATTGTCCTTCTCCTCCAAGTGCCCATGGCCAAAATTAGGACTCCATATTCAGAATTCCATATATCCAAGGATTGCTCCCAGACAAACCTGCCAGGAGAGAAAGGTCAGGCTCCCCTTGATTACTGGAGGCTGCTCTTCATGAACCCCTGAAACACGGGGGCCCTGTGGTTTCTTTCCTTGGACGCCATGGTGACACTTTGGGGCCTTGTGAAGTGAAGGGACCATTGTGACACTGCAGGGTACCAGGGATACAAGGGATCATTGTGACACTGCAGGGTACAGGGATCCAAGGGATCATTGTGACACTGCAAGGTACAGGGATCCAAGGGATCATTGTGACACTGCAAGGTACCAGGGATCCAAGGGATCATTGTGACACTGCAGGGTACCAGGGATCCAAGGGACCATTGTGACACTGCAGGGTACCAGAGATCCAAGGGATCATTGTGACACTGCAGGGTACCAAGGATCCAAGGGATCATTGTGACACTGCAGGGTACCAGGGATCCAAGGGATCACTGTGACACTGAGGGCCCTCGTGGCACCAGGGACATCACTGTGGCTCTGTTGGGCCGCAGGGTCCCAAGGGCCCAGTGTGAAGCAGCAGGGCTTTGTGGAACCAAGAGGCCATTGCTGCATTCCAGGGCCTCGTGGAGCCAAAGGGCCGTTGGGATCCTGTGGGGCACCGTGGATCCATGGAGACCATTGTGGCATTGCAAGGCCCCATGGAATCCTGGAGACCATGGTGACACTGTGGGGCTCCAGGGAACCAAAGGGCCACTGTGACCCTGCAGGGCCTCATGGAAGCACGGGGCCATTGTGACACTGCAGGAGCAAGGAGAACATTGTGACACTGGGGCCTCCTGGAACCAAGGGGACATGGAACAGCTCTGGCTGGATTGGCCTCCCATGGGATGCCTGACAGGGACAGCTGACCTTGGAATGTCGAGGGTTGATTCTCATCTGTCCCTGGAGCACTGGGGCTCTGGGCTTTCCTTCCTTTGGAAAAGAACCATCTGTCTTTCCAGGTACCCATGGCCAAATGTGGTACTGCCTTTAGAAAAATCCTTATGCGAAGCGTTTCTCCCAGACAAAATCTGCCAGGACAGACAGCTCTGGCTGGCCCTGAACACTGGTTGTCACCTCTCATCTGCACCTGAAATACCAGGGCTCTCTTCCTTCTTTCCTATTTTCAAAGCACTATGGCCAAAACACCATTTGGCCTCTGAAATTCAGTGTATCCAAGGATTGTTCACAGATTAAAGCTGTCAGGAGAGACAGGTCTGGCTGTCTTGGCCTCCAAAGGGCTGTCTCATCAAACACTGGGACTCAGTGCTCTCCTTCCAGTGGAAACTGTCCTTCTTAAGGTGTCCATGGCCAAGATTGGGATTTTACCTCCAAAATTCCATCTATCCAAGGATTGCGCCCAGCCAAAACCTGTACTGCTCCAGGTGTATCCTTTCAAAGGCCTTTTATAAATACCTACTTTATTCCTTTAACACTGTCTTGACTCTGTTCCAGATCAGCCTCTTGCAGCCATCAGTGAATCCTTTGGACATAAAAGAAAACAGATGCACAAAAAAAAATGCTATGTGCAGCTGGGGAGACCCCGACTGGCCATGAGGAGAAAGGAATTTCTCTGCCAGGGCAAGGCTGTGGTGGAACACGTCCCCCAGAAGGAGTGTGGAGCAGCCCAAGGCTCTGTGTGTGCAGGCAGAGGCAGGCAGGACGCAGAGCTGTCAGCAAAGGCAGGGCCCAGCCAGGTGGGGCAGCCGGGGGATGAGGACAGCCTGCAGGGACAGAGGCACAGGGCAGGGACACCGTAGGACAGCCTGGGCTGCAGAGGGCACAGGCATGTGCAGCAGCTGCAAGGCCCTGACAGAGCCAACTCCTGCAGCACTTTGGCCACGGCTGCTGTCCCTGGGCCTGAGGCCAGCAGGGCACAAGTGACCCTGGCAGCCCTGGGGCCTCATTGCCTCCTTGTCCCTGCTCAGCAGCCTGGCAGGGGCTGCCCCATGGTCCTGCCCTTGGCATTGCACATCCCCACATGCCAGTGCCCTGGGAAGAGCCCTGAGCACTGAGGGAGGGACAGGATGTGCCTTGCCAGGGGCTGGGGCTCAGGCCTTAGCCCTTTGCATTCCTGAAACACATCCAGGTTTGCTCAGCACCAGAGACACCTTTCCCTTGTTTGTCCCCCCCTGTCATCAGTGCCTGCAGTGTTCTGCTCTACCTGGAACCTGGGCAAACTTTCTCAGTTATGTCCCTCAGAAGAACCCATAAAACTTTGAAGAAACTTAAGTGCTTAAATTTAACTTTGAGTTCTTGAGAAGTTTTTAATCACACGCTGAGGGACTGAGTCTGATGTAAACAGCACCAAAATCCCAAGAGGCTCATTAAAGTCTTGGTGCTGTGCTGATGAGATCCCGGCACAGAGGGTGATGCTGGCCACCAAGCAGAGCTTTAAAAACACATTTCTGTGGCTGAGCAGCTCTTCTGCCAGCCCAGCAGGGCTGGGGCATTGCCTGCAGCCAGCATGGGCACAGCACAGAGGCACAGAGAGCTTCCATCAGTCAGGGCTGGCAAGGTGCTCAGAAGGGACTGGGGCACAATCCCTGCCAGCCCTTGGCACAGGAACCTCTGGCTGCAGGACAATGCAGCTGCAGCTCCTGCAGAGATCTCCTAAAGCTGCACCATCCCAGTGCCTGCAGACTCTGTGAGTACATTCTCTGATTCTCTCTGCTGTTCAGCAGCCAGGGGTGCCCAGGGCTGTCCTGCACAGCAGGGTCCTGCAGCCCAGGGCGCTGTGCTGGGGCAGGGACTCTGCTGCCTGCCAGGGACAGCTCTCAGCCAGCCCTGGCAGCTGCCCACATCACTGGGGGACAAGGTCTGGGTGCAGGGAGACAGCTGGTAAGGCTTGGAAGTGTTGTCCTGGTGTGGGGAGAATGCTGCATTGTTCAGGGCTGCTCCCAGTATAACATTTAACTCCAGAGCATTTGCAAGGGGATTATACAGGGAGCTCAGAGAGGCAGAGGCTGCAGAAAAGGGAAAACCCTGTTTTTTTAATGTACTGCTCTGTGTTGTCAGGATGGGAATTTGTACAGAGATATTTATTTAGCTGTTCACATGCAGAAAAATTTTTTAAATTTCTCTCAGACGTAAATAATGCAGGCAGTGACAGAAATCAGCACAGGGTCCCTTACAGGCAGCATCAGTGTCACTTTTTCAGCCTCCTCAGGGTTGCTGTGACATTGCCATCAGAGCCTACAGCGCCAGAGGTGCCCCTGGGCAGTGCCCTGTGCTGGGAGGGGTGTGCAGGGCAGAGCTGAGCCCCCAGGGCTGGGCTGGGCTCTGGCAGCACTGGCAGGGCCCAGCCCTGGGCACAGGGAAGCAGCTGCTGGCAGGGACAGCTCCAGGCAGCAGAGCCCTGGGCAGGCAGTGGGGGGGAAAGTGCCACCAAGCTGGGCTGGGATATTGGAAGTCCTCTCCAAACAAAACTATTCCATCATTACTTTGTTTACAGATCCCCATGGCAAGAGAGAGGAAATGTCCAACAGCAGCTCCATCAGCCACTTCCTCCTGCTGGCACTGGCAGACACGCGGCAGCTGCAGCTCCTGCACTTCTGCCTCTTCCTGGGCATCTCCCTGGCTGCCCTCCTGGGCAACGGCCTCATCATCAGCGCCGTAGCCTGTGGCCACCACATGCACACCCCCATGTTCTTCTTCCTGCTCCACCTGGCCCTCACCGACCTGGGCTCCATCTGCACCACTGTCCCCAAAGCCATGCACAATTCCCTCTGGGGCACCACCAACATCTCCTACACAGGATGTGCTGCTCAGATCTTTTTCTTTGTGTTCTTCATCTCAGCAGAGCTTTCCCTGCTGACCATCATGTGCTACGACCGCTACGTGTCCATCTGCAAACCCCTGCACTACGGGACCCTCCTGGGCAGCAGAGCTTGTGCCCACATGGCAGCAGCTGCCTGGGCCAGTGCCTTTCTCTATTCACTGCTGCACACGGTCAATACATTTTCCCTGCCTCTGTGCCATGGCAATGCCCTGGGTCAGTTCTTCTGTGAAATCCCACAGATCCTCAAGCTCTCCTGCTCCAAATCCTACCTCAAGGAACTGGCGCTTCTTGCTGTTAGTGTCTGTTTAGGACTGGGTTGTTTTGTGTTCATTGTTTTCTCCTATGTGCAGATCTTCAGGGCTGTGCTGAGGATCCCCTCTGAGCAGGGACAAAGGCACAAAGCCTTTTCCACCTGCCTCCCTCACCTGGCCGTGTTATTCCTGTTTGTCAGCACTGGCACACTTGCCAACCTGAAGCCCCCCTCCATCTCCTCCCCATCCCTGGACCTGTCCCTGTCAGTTCTGTACTCGGTGGTGCCTCCAGCCCTGAATCCCCTCATCTACAGCCTGAGGAACCAGGAGCTCAAGGCTGCACTGTGGACACTGATCACTGGAGGGTTTCAGAAACATTAAACTTCTGCAAAATTTCTGCCAATCTCTTGTAAAAAAGGTTATCTTTCATACTTCTTGTTGGTTTCATTTTATGGGTTCTTTTTCTTTATTTTATTTTATATTGTCCATAAATAAATGTCATTGTTTGTGCCATTTCTCCTTTTGTTTCTCTCCCCCTCCCCTGTGCCCACAGACTGTGTCAAGAGGGGCTGTGATCTCAGTGTCTTTAAAGGAACTAAAGGATGTGGCAGCAGAGTTTTCTGCAGAGATGCCCCTTTGGTTGCCTTCTGTGGAGCTGCAGCAGCAATGTCTGTGTGCAGAGGTGTGGGCAGACCATTGCTGGCACTGACTCATGGATTGACTCTCAAACTCTGAAGTTTTACAGTAGGTATGTATTTTTTGGCAGTGCCAGGCACAAGTGGGATAGTCCCCAGAACTTTGTGCACAATTCACAGAGCTCCTGCTCTCTATTTATTCAATAAAATTTTACATATTTTTATCATTTCCCAATCCCTAATTGATTAAATTTTAAATGCCCTGTCTCAGTCCCCTCTTTTGTATTAACTTAGTAAATTCTTTTACTAATACTGAGGCTCTTACTCTAGTCTTAGCCAACTATCATAATCATTTCTTTTTAACATGATTTCAAGTGTTCTAGAAAATGAAATTAAAATTGCTCCTAACTTCTGCATCTTTTAATTTCACAGGACTATTAAAATAGACATTGCTAGACTTACACCAACTATTGTCAATAACACAATGATGGGGTGACAAAATGTGTTCAAAATTCCATTTGCAGTTGATGACCATTTAAAGAGTGCGTCCCACCAATTGTGACTAGTGTCTTGTTTTATTTTTTGCAGAACTGTATTTATTTTCTCTGTATCATGATAGACAGTAATTAGAGATTTTTCTCCATTTCCCTCCATGTTTTTCAAAATTTAATTAATTGCCTTACTATCCTGAGGTTCATCCCAATAGGTTTAGGTGATAATCTATGATACATTGTGTTGTTAGACATTATCAGCTGGTGGGATACCACTGGTGCCAGATACAGAAAGTCACACCTGGCAATCTTAACAACATTACAGATACCAAAGTTAGGATGATTTCTACCAGGCAGAGTTATATTATCCATATCTATTTTTAACAAAAGTACAAGCAGTTTTTAAACATACCCAGCATTAACCAATATATCCAAGCACAATCTTTTGACTGGTATCTGGGTGGATCTCAAAGTGACAAACACCTTGCTCAGTGTCGAGACACACGTCCTGAGCATCAATTGTATTGCTTTCACAGATAATTTCTTGTTGTTCACAGGTAACACAATATTCCAGATTTACAGTTTGCCATCTCCCATTCACCATCCATGCCGTTGCCCTTTGCTCTGAAGGATAGAGCACTGTCCCCTCATGCTTTAACCTTAGTGCTATGATGGGGTGAATAATATAAACTGTGGCATTACGAATCATGAGCACAAAAGCAATAGCCATGGTAATAGTGGGGTCACAGGTAAAATTCACCAGAGTGCACCAGGATTGGAATCTCTTTTCAAAGTCAGTGGCACTGTCCCAACGGGCTTTTCGGACTTGGACTGGGAAGGCGCCTTCGCTTCCTTCCCTTCTGCTCAGGGCAGCTGTCGCCTGCATCCACAGCTGTGCTTGTGTACAACTAAAAGCCAAAGATACTTTATCTTGAACCACACTAAGTGCATCTATTATTGGTCTGTGGTCTTGGTCCTCAGCCTTTTCCCATTTCGGTGGTACCTTTGAAACACGCCATTGGGTAGTTCTCAATGCTAATAAAGATGATTGTAGGGGCTGTTTTAGTTTTGTCAAATCACCTGTTGCAGTGGCCAGTTTATTCATTAATACGTCTGAATCAATTCCATTTTAAACCCTCAATCCTGTTCATGTCATCCTGGTCAAATCTCTTCATGTTCTTTCCCTAAGGTGTGCTTGCTTTTTCAGGCATGTTGTCCAACCTTCAAAAGATGTCCTTAGGAAAGAAGAGCAGGCTAGCTGGATTTTTGAGATGTTGATTTGCATTAGTAATTCAACATGCTTGAGGGATTATTTTGTATTAAACTATAGTAGTAGTTGTTGGCCTGTATTTCTTACTACAAATGGGCTTATTTTATAAATGTTAGGCTCAAGTTTGATTTGGGGTTGGACTGTACTGTTATGGATTGTAGGGATCTCCACTGTTGAAAAAGGTGCAGCATCTCTTTTGAAGTTTAATACCAGGCTTTCCTTCATCTTGAGCCTTTGATCAAAGCCTGGCTTATCAGTCTAAAAACAGCTAACAAAAGTGGTCTGTGTTAGCATAAGTTTATACCAGCAATCTAACTTTCCTGGGCGATACACATGATTACCACCCCCTTCGGAAAATTGTTTGAGCAAAATTCCAGTTAATTTGTTATGGGCCATCCCATCAATCATTCGACACCCTATTTTAATTTCGTGTCCCATGGTCCCTCAGAGTGTCCATTTTCCCTCTAATTTTCAGCATTCTGATAATGTATGCAATTGATCATGGTGCAAAACTACAACTGCCACTTTTCTATTAATATTCCTGTCTTTTGTTGTTGGGGTTTTGGATCAAGGCCCCTCACTATCTATTGTTATAGAGGCACTTTTTAATTTTTGAATCACACTTATAACTACAAACAGAACAAACCTAGTAACTAAATTTCTGAAAGCTAAATTACTAAGCTTTCTCAACCACAATGTACTCATTTTGGTCAAGTAAGCTTTAGTTTCAGTTCATTGTCAGCCGGTGTCACTTTCCAGGGGGCCTCAGGAGCTTTCTTCACTCAAGCATGGTGGATCCAAGCGCTTTGTTCCTTGATCTTAATTACAGTAAAAGTATTGAGAAGCACCTGGAAGGGTCTTCCCACTGTGGTTCCAAAGTTTTTTCTGTCAAAGACTGAACACACACATCATCTCCTCAGGCTGTATATCATGTACTGGTGCATCAAGCCCCATGACCCGAGTTCCAGCCTCATGCTTTTCAATTGCCCTCAGTTGTTTACTCAGGGCCACCATACAGGCAGTCAGTGTTTCCTCCCCAGCTTGAGTAGACATCCCTTTTGGCACTCCATACAGCCCCCCAGAGAGCATTCCAAAGGGGTTCAGCTTTTTTTTAGTCCTGGGTTTGGTCTGAATCCGCAGTAATGCTGGTGGGAGAGATTGGGGCCAGGCTAAGTTAGCCTCTTGCTCCAGCCTCACAATTTGCTGCTGAATCAAAGGGTTCATTTTCTCTACTTGACCACTTGACTGAGGGTGGTAAGGAGTGTGGAGTTCCCAATCTATGTCTAAGTGGTGACTGATTTGTTGCACTAATTTTGAAATGAAGTGTGGTCCTCTCTGTGAGGATTCTGTGGCTGGAACTCCAAAGTGTGTTATTATTCCTTGTAACAATACTCGGGTTACCTCCCAGGTGTTGGCAATCCTAGTGGGAAAGGCTTCTGGCCACCCTGAAAAGGAATCTGTTAGTACCAATAAATATCTGTACCCTCCTTTTCTTGGCAATTCTGTGAAATCAATTTGCCATTTTTGTCTGGGTCCATAGCCTTTTCCAATCTGGCCAAGTTTTGGTTTAGGAATATGTCACCCTGATCTTTGAATGTTTTTTGTAGCCTTCTGATATTTTGCATTTTTGTAGCAGAGTTCTCATGCACTTTTATGTAAACAATAATTGTTTTGCATTCCTTTCTAGAGGAAGCGACACTTGATGAACTCATGGTTTGACCTGTGTGGCTGCAGATGTGGTAACTTCACTCTCCAATCCCTGGTCACCTTTGAAATAGTATATATATTGAGGTCATACAATAAACTCCCTCTTTTCCTCCTTTCTTTGCGAACAGAGTTGTAGTGAGTGCGTGTGTTCATTCATGTCATAGTGCTACATCTGGTGACCACTGACCGAAGGACAGCTGTGGGTGAGGTCTGGAAGGTTTATCCCGCCTTCCTTATCCGTGTGGTGACTGAGATCCGTTGGCAAGTTTGCCTGCAGCTCTTGTGGCAATGGAAACCCCCATGCTCTTTGTGAAAGAATTTCTAGTCCTGAATCTCTGGGCATGATTTCTTGAGCCCAACTGAATTCCCATCTCCCAAAGTTAGTTTAAAAAGTTATTCCTGTGGGCTAGAAGGAATGGGATCTTTTTGGAGCATGAAGAGCTGTTCTCCAGGGAGGCATGGTTTCTAGGTGGAGACCATATCATAGAGACTCTCTTTGCTGAGTATAGTGTAGACGTAGAGAGGTTTTTGGTACACTGGAAGTCAGTGGACCTGGCTTTGGAGATGAACCCCTGTGACCACTCTCGGGTGTCTGTGGTTTCGCAGACTTCCCAGGGAGATTTCTCTATCTTGGACGTGGACAGGGGGGAAAGAGATTTAGACTTTCTCCACGAGGCAGACCCCTTACCTATCCCCTGTGTCTTTGCGCTGGGGGAGGTTCCCGTCTCGGATTGCTTCTTTTTTCCTCCTGGCCAGCGAATGGGTGGAGCCCTGCGGGCTTCTGAGGGTCCCGAGGGATTGGCTCAGGTGGCCCCTGGGTCTGGGGCAGCCATCCCAACAAACACAGCTGTGGCTGGGAGAAGCAGAGAGGTGGGGGCAGAACCTGAACACCAGCTGGTTTGGCGTGCAGGTGAGAAAGGGCTTGGACTGCTCCACCCACCTTGTTTGCCTTGGTCTCATAATCTTTTTGGTGCAATGCAGGCAGGGAGGATGAAGGCATGGTTTTCCCCAGCCCTAAGTGGGATTTTCCTTTGCCTGTCATGGTCACGCCTTGCCAGGGTTTCCACTGCCCTCCTCCAACACCAGTGGCTTCTTTTCCAGCCCCAAGTATGGACACAAGTCACAGGTGCTGGCAAGAGGGCAGCGGGTCACACCGTGTGTCACTGGGGCAGCTCCCGTACGCCCAGGGATGCTGGGGCCAGGCTCTGGCAGCAGCAGCAGCAGCAGCATGTCCCTGATGAACTCCATCTCTGTTCCACAGGAACACTGTCCTACAGGCCCCCGGAATGGATCCGCTTTGGCTGGTACCGTGGCGAGGCAGCAACCGTCTGGTCCCTGGGCATCCTGCTGCACCAGATGGTCTGCGGGAAGCACCCTTTCAGGAGGGGCTGGAACCCCAGCTGGGGCCAGCTGCAGCTGCCACAACGGCTCTCTCCAGGTGGATCCCTCTCTCTGGCCATGGGGGAATAGCAGTGCTGGCAGACAGCAGCGGGCTCCTCAGCATCCCGCTCTGGCAGCTGCTGATGGGGTGCCACATGTCCTGCTCTCCTGCTCCCCTGCAAAATGAAGAATTGAGGGGAAAGTTTAGGCCCAGCTCTGAGCACATGCAGCATGGCCAGGGCATGGGAATAGTGGGATGGGAGCCTCATCCAGCTGACTGGTGCTTTCTGGTTTCTCTGCCCAGACTGCCAAGATCTGATCAGGTGGTGTTTATCCCTGAACTCCTTAGAAAGGCCCTCATTAGAAGACCTGTTCTGTCATGCCTGGATGCAGGATATTCATCTGCCCTAGAAGAAGGGAGAGAGCCAGAGGCACACTGTGATCCAGGGCCCTGGTAAGTTACAGCTGCACACATGCCTTGGCAGTCAAAAGCAAAGAAAGCCAGGCTTTTTTGTGATGCCTGTGTCACTGCACAGGGCTCATGGGATGGGAAGACGCAGCCCTTGTGCTGGAGCTGAGCTGCTCTGCCCAGCACTGGTGGCTGCCATCTGAGCTGCTTTGCCTTGTCCTGCTTCCCTGGCAGCTGGGGCCCTGGGCAGAACACTGAGAGCCTGCTCTCACCTCCAGGCAAGAAGGAGCCCCTGCAGAAGCTGCACCAGGTGCTGCTGCTGCAGCTGCTGGAGACAGTGAGAACGACAGCAAGGATGAGGAGCTCTTCCACCACCTGGCCACCGACAGGTGAATATGATGGACTTTGACTCTGGCACCTTCTTCAAAGCCAGGCTCCACAGGGAATTTGCAGAAGAGTCTGGAGCCAGGCAGATGTTCCCAGAGTTGGGCATTGCCCAGCCTGGCTGGGAACCAAAGATTCCCCCTTTGCTGGGGCAGAGGCAACTGATTCTTCAGTTGGCTGCCCAGCTGCTTTTTGGCAGAGCTGCGGGGATGGGTACAAAATGGGAGTTGGCTCCTGGCCCTGCCAACAGCCCCCAGCACTGACTGTGTCCCAGGCTGGGGCTGGGGCTGGGAGAGCCAGCCCGACACAAACAAACGCCCATGGTGGCAGCAGAGGTGGCACTGCAGCACCTGTGCATGGCTGCTCTGCTGTGCAGGCAAAGAAGGGCTTGGGCTGCTGCACTGCCCTTGTTTGCTTTGGCATCACTGTTCTTTAGGGGGACAGTGCAGGGGGGAATCTCGGATTAAAAAAAAATTTTTTTGATGATTTTTTTTTCTTTTTCTCTGCTCTGCCGGCTGTTATTTCTTCTTCTGAGAATGTAATTAGAGTTTTTTCTCCCAGCCAGAGATTTTGAAAGAAAGGGCGCATGAGGCTTTTCTCTTATTTCTCTTTCTTCATTATTTATTATTTATTATTTCATTCATTTCCTGACCTGCAGAGCTCTTCATTGCAGGTCAGTTCAAGGCACAAAATGAAAAATGCTCTAATGCTAACTACAAAGTGCAAAAAGCTTAATGTCCAACTATGAAATGCCTAATAATTAATGTTCCCACCCTCAGGGTGGTATTCTATGTAATCAGTATTTATAATTCTACTCCAATAACTATTATCTATGTTTGAAGATTGGACTCTATTCTAAGCCAACTATAATGTGTCACCTCACAGCAGAAGATGGAGGTAGATGAGGAAGAAGAAGAAACCCAAAAGCCATGTGCTTCCTCCATCTTGCCTTTACCTGTCTGCCATCCTAAACCCCCCATATATCTAAAATTCTCACCCAGAGATAAAACTACACACTATTCTACTATTTATTACACACTTGTCCTGGGGTGATGTTGTGAGGTTTGTATCCCCAATCGTCTGTTCTGTTTAGGCTGGAGATGTTCTTCAAGACTGGCTCGGGGAAGTTTTGTTTTGGTTTTGTTATCAGTGTACAGACAATAGTTGGAGGGACACAGACCTACACCGCTGCTTTTGCCGCTGCTTTTGCTGCTGCTTGCTTGCCTGCTTGCTTGCTTGCTTGCTTGCTTTTACTCCTGCTTAGTTCTTTAGTTAGTTTAACTAGACAGTCCAAGATTCTTCTGGACTGCTTTCCTTCTCTCTCCTTCGTGGAATTATTCAAGCCTGCTCTGGACTGGGACCTGGGAAACACCGAGAGTCTGCACTCTGTCCTGCAGCAGCCTGCCCAGCGCCGGAGAGACCGACAGAGCGACCACTCCCCAAAGAAAGACTGAACTGTTATCCCTTCAGAACGGTGATTGTCCATCTTGTGTGTTGGGGGGTGCTCTGTCTGTTAAATAAACAGGTTTCTTTCCACTTCTCTCCGAGGAATCCTTCCCGAACCGGTGGGGGTGGGGAGGGGCCGTGGGAGTTTGCTCTTTGAAGGGGCCCCTTTGGAAGTTTCTCCCCAAACTTGCCCTAAGCCGGGACAACACTCTTAAAAACTCTGCTTCATTCCAGAGCCTAAAAGCCCTTTTTCCATGAACAAAGGTTAAAAACAGTGTTTTCCAGAGATTCTTAAATCTCTCAAACATGCAAAGAGATATTCCTCATAATTCCAGACACCGACAGGGGAAGGGAGAAAGCATGGACTTCCCTACCCTGGGGGTGGATTTTTTCCCACCATGTAGGGGCTGGGCCTTCCTCAATGCCCTGACAGAGACAAGATTTCTCACCTTTATTCGTCTCACCCCTTTTTGCCTGTAATCTATTTTCATTTCTCTGTTGTTATTTTTCTGGAGGAAGTGTTCTAGGCGGTGTGCAGCATGGATGGGGAAGTGCTCGGGATCAGCTGTGGCATGGATGGGCCGTGCCATTGGAGGAGGCCAAGGACATGATTTGGGAACAGCTTTTCTTCCGACAGTGATGGCGAGAGGTGGGTGCCCGTCTTGTGGGCATGGTGGCAGAAGAGCTTTTTGGGAGATGGCCTGCTCTGGGAGCTGCTGAGGGGCTGGCTCTGCCCTGGCTGGCTGCAGGCTGGGCACATGTCCTGCCCTCCTGCTCTGCTGCCCAAGGCAGCACTGATGGGCAGCTTTGGGCACAGTTCTGGGCAGGGCCAGCACAGCCTGGGCACCGCTCTGGGTGGCTGGCACAAGGGCACAGGAGCCTTCAGCTGACGGGCCATTTCTGCTTTCTCTCCTTGCAGCCGGGCTCTGCGGATGCTGAGGCTGCTCTGGGCTCTGCCAGGGCTCTGCTGAAACTCAGCCCTGGGCTGGAATCAGCCAAAGGAGAAATGGTGTCACCTGCAGCAGAGACTTGCTTGAACATTTTGGCAATGCAGCTCAAGTTTGCAGAGTGTGCACTTCCAAGGGAAAACATGACACCCCCCCCAAAAATAAACTTGTTCAATGACTTCCGAAAAGAAATCCATCTGGCACGACTCCAAATGACATTTTCCTGCTTGCTCAAGCTGAACAGCTCTCTCTCCCCTAGCTGCCTTTTACTACACAAATGCTCCCTCTTTTTCCCAGTGAGTTCCCAGCCCATGGCAGTCTCCATCACACCATTGCCTTCCACCTGCTTTAGGGAACCGAGAAATGGGAACAGGTCCTCAGTGTGCTAAGCCACGGCCTCAGTTGTAACCACGGGTGCCTCCTGTGGCCCAGGAATGTCCATGGCTGTAAATGTGTGTTTGTCTGCAGCACAGGGTCAGGGGGTAGCGAGGCCCTTGTTGTTCCTGCGGCGCTGCTCGGCAGCCCCAGCAGACCCCGGGGCCGCGGCCCTTCCCCTCTGGGGCCCTGACCCGACCCAGCCACAGGACCCGGCCTGACAAGGGCACAGCGGCTCCAGAGGCTCCGTCCGGCACCCAAGGGATGGGCTCTGCCCTCCCGCTGAGCAGGCAGGCCGGGCCCAAGGCTTTGCAGGGAGCTTCCTGATTCTTTTGAACAGCCTCGACCAACAGTGTCGTTTTGCTGTGCTGAGATGAGTAAAATATCCTCTCTCGTTTGACCCCACTGCACACCTCACAAGAGATCCCTGCACACCTTAGCAGGGCCCCCAAAATAGCCCTGTGTGCCTCAGAGGTTCAGGCCCAGATGATGCCACGGAAGGAAATGTGCCCTCAGCCCAGGGATGCTCAGCATGGGCTGCCCCAGCCCCTCACGGCCCTGACACTGCTCACAGCAGCCCCTGCCTGGCTCCTGCCTGCCCACACCGTGGGCATCCACGGCTGCTCCCAGACATGGAGCTCAGGCAGTGCTGGTGCCATGTGGGCTTTGCTGGTGCTACCACCCGGACACTGGTGTGACAGCTCCATTTCTTTATTGAAACAAAAAAACATGGGCCAAGCTTTGGCCTGGCAGACAGGGGCTGCCCAACTTCAGTGTGGGGAAGAGTACAGGGCCAGGGGGCTCGGGGGCAGAGGGTCACGTTTTGGAGGTGGGGGTGTTGGGACAGCCTCAGGACAGGGGTTCAGCTGCACCAGGGTCAATGGGGGGGGTCGATGTAAAGAGCAGGGATGACAGAGCCGTTTCTCAGTGCCTGAGTTGTTCAGTTCATCATGTGAAGCTTCAGAGGAGCACCTGTGGATAGAGGAGGTGTCAGAGGCCCCAGCTGCCGCTGGCACACAGGGAGCCTGGTGCACAGCAGGGCCCAGAGCTGCCAAGGCTCCCCAGCACGGCTGGAGCTGCTGGCACAGCTTGGCCCAGCTGCACAGCTGCCCCTCAAGGCCCCGGTGAGCAGGGGATGGCTCTGGGCAGGGAGCCTGTCCAGGAGTGGGCTCCAGATGATGTCTGCCATTCAAGGGCAATCTCGTCCCAACTCTTTCTCCTTCTTGGCCTTGCTTTGCTTCTGCCTTCTGCTCCTGGGGCTGCTCTTGGCCAGGCCATCTCAGTGGGAGCCAGCACTGGCTGCAGCCCCAGCAGCTCCACAGGTCAGGGCACAGCAAGGCCAATCAAAGCACTGGGCAGCAGCACAACCATCAGCAGAGTTCTTTGGACAACCACTGACTATCCACAGCTCAACAGCAGCCTCATTGGGAACGTTTCCTGATTATGAGCAGCCTTTAAAGGCAGTTGTTTGAGGCAGAGATCAGCAAAATACTCACTCTTTTCTCTTCCAGCAATACCAGATTGCTGCATAGCACACCATTAGGAGAAATGCCCCACCAGCCACAATGGCCATTAACTTAATGAAGCAATATGGTCCCCAGAAGAAAAATTTTCTCATGCTTTTTGAGACACTCTCAGCATCGGTTGAAGTTGCAGCTGCACCTGTGGGAGTAATGTGGAGTGTAAGCCTGTGCCATGCTCCACTGCTGAACTGGAAGCACAGTGCATACGGCCAGGACCTTCTCTGTTTGCCCTAGAGCTGGGGCCCAAAGGCACCTTGCTGCCCCTGGGCACAGGACTGCTCAGTGCCTGAACCCCTGAGCCTGCATGGGATAATTCCTCTGTACTGTGCCAGTCTTCTCCAGGCAATACTTGTAAAAGACATGGACAAGGACAAGGAATATGCCCTGGATTTTAGAGCTGCTCCAGAACCCTCCCTCCTCCAAACAGCTGCCCCTCCTGATCTACCCAGAGACTGGGAAATTGCAGGGTCCTCCATGTGTGCAAGGCCCGTGGTGCAGTTTGGACTCCCTGTCAGCTGATGCCAAATGCCTTCCTGCATAGGCTGGGCAGAAGCTGCAGCCGGGCAAAGCTGGGAAACAGCCCTGCAGGCTGTGAAAGCAGCAGCAGTGGGGCAGCCAGGCTGTCATGGATCCCTTGCTGCTGTACCGGGCATGGCATGTGCGGATGTGCAGAGAAAGCCCGCGGCTGCTGAGTGTCAGGGGAAGGCTGAGGGAAATGCACCCACCACGACGTCTCTCCAGATCACTCAGGTTTTGTTCCAGATGTTTTAATTCCTCCAGGGACTTATTGTCTCCTCTAGGTTTGTTCTTCCTTCTCAGGGGACCTGAACAGGAAATATTTCCATTGCAGATGAATGGATGCCACAAAAGCAGTGCTCAGCCTGTGGGGTCAGCAAGGACACACTACTCACGTCTGCGATGGGAGCCAGGCTTGTGTGCAGCAATCAGCAAAGGAAGTTGGAACCTTCTCCCTGCAGAGACACCTGTAAGTCAACAGCCACAGAAGCTTCTGTCATCTCTGCTGCTCTGCACGGGCAGCCCTGAGCCGCAGGAGTGATGAGGGGATATCCAAGGGCGAGGGCAAACAGTGCATGGCTCTGTTCTGGCTCCTGCAGTGATGCTCCCCTGGCCGAGCTTTGGGCTCTGAGCTTGCAGCTCTGCAAGGAGGAAAACGCCGTGACCTACCCTCACCATCTTCCTCATCATCAGGCTCAGTATTGGATATGGCTTGAGAATCCAGATAATTTTCATGAACAGATTCATCTGTAAAGAAAGACAGGACAGAACAGCTCCCATGACATTGCAGGAGATCCTCCTTCAACTGGAGTGGCAGTGAGTGCACCTGGGGGATTGGTGCCCTTCAAGGCACCCCCCTGATCTCTGCCTTCCGCTCAGGAGCAAGGGCCAAGGGCCCACGTGCTTGCAGTGACCCCACACTGGGATAGAAGGAGCCCCTTGAAGGGCAGTCAGGGGAGAAGGGACTCCCAGGAGCTGCCAGCAGCTCTGAACTGAGCCACAGCCAGGGCCGGGGCTTGGCAGTGGCAGCGGGAGCAGCTCAGGCTACCTGGGGCTCGCAAAGGAGATGCACAAGGCACAGCCCCGGGGCACAGCCCTGGGCCTGGCCCCTTCTCTCTCTGCTCTTCTCTGTGGCCGCACAGAGCACACAGAGGGAGACACTTGCATTGTACATGGGAAGAGGATTGACAGCTAAATGTTCCTTCCTCCCACTGACAGCGATCCTGTGGGATTGCTGTGGGATGCAAGAGTAGAAATTTCCAGGCCAAAATTTCCATAATCCATGAAACTTCAGATGATCTTAAGGGAGACAATACATGAATATGACTATGGACAATGATTACACTTGGACAATGATTACTGTGTTAGGAAAGGATTACTGGCAACTTACATTCACCAAGATCCAAGATCCTCAAGCCATGCTTTACCAGCGTTTCCAAATGATGCAAGTCACGACCCCAGTCTAGAAGAAGCAGAGATGGGAACCATTCTGTGGTGTGCTGGGATCCCCTTCTCTAGGGAACTGAGCGCTGTCAGGGGGTCAGGTAATGCTGTGTGCCCACACTGCCAGACAGCAGAGATGGCAGCTGAAGCCTCAGCAGGCCCAGAGGCACAGCAATTACCTCCTGTCACTGTGCCTGCCATGGCCTCCCTTCCTGCAGCAGAGGCTGCCAGTGAGCCACTGCTTCCTCCAGGAAACACTGGCTTCAGCACAGCCTTTGGGTTGATGGCTGGAGAGAGGAAAAGGAACAGCTGTGTCAGATGGAATTGTTGAGCACTGGGGAGGTGGCATTTTCAGGAGACAATACTTGTCAAAGTCATGGATTAGGTTCAGGAGAAATGCAGGATTATGGGGACCCGGCCAGGGCCATCCCTCCTCCAAACAGCTGCGCCTGAGGATGTGCTGGGATATTGGGAAATTGCAGGGGATCCCCAGGTGTGCAAGGCCCATGGTGCAGTTTGGACTCCCTGTCAGCTGATGCCAAATGCCTTCCTGCACAGGCTGGGCAGAAGCTGCAGCCAGGCCAGGCTGGCAAAGAGCCCTGCAGGCTGTGAAAGCAGCAGCAGCAGTGGGACAGCCAGGCTGTCACGGATCCCGTGCTGCTGTGTGAAGCACGGCGTGTGCAGATGTGCAGAGAAAGCCCGTGGCTGCTGAGCGTCAGGGGAAGGCTGAGGGAAATGCACCCACCACGACGTCTCTCCAGTTCACTCAGCTTCTTGTCCATGTCTTTGGATGTGTCCAGAGACTTAATATCTCCTATAGGTTTGTTTTTCCCTCTAGGAGGACCTGAACAGAAAGTGATTGCATTACAGATGAATGCATCCCACAAAAGCAGTGCTCAGCCTGTGGGGTCAGCAGGGACACACTACTCACCCCTGTGACGGGAGCCGGCCTTCTGTGCAGCTACCAGCAAAGGAGCTGGAAAAGTCTTCCCTGCAGACACACCTGTAACTCAAGAGCCACATCAAGAAGCTTCTGTCACCTGGTTGCTGCCAGGTTGACAATGATTATTCCTTGGTGGGAGAGTGAGAACATACCTGCAGGAGGCTCCAGAGGCAGCAAATCTTCATGAAGCCAAGGTGCTGGAGAAGCCTTCCCAGCACGCTCATCTAGAAGGGAGCAGAGATCAGAAGCATTTCCATGGTGTGCTGGGATCCCCTGCTGCCTTTGGGAAGTGGG
>JAGMWU010001012.1:0-18879 GCA_018697195.1 Certhia americana | reverse complement strand
TCATTCCCCCCAGAACTCCCTTCCCTCTCACAGCTTCTCCCAGCATTGCCCAGACATTTCTCTGTCCTGCATTTACCCAGGGACTCAACCTCCCAACTTTTCCTTGCAAGGGCAGAAGCAGCAACAACATTATTTTACTCCAAAAACGAAAGTGACCAAAACCATTCCTGACAGGTGACAAATCTACAACCCCCTCGACTTCCGAGGCCGTGAAACAAGAGCGGCCAAATGCTCCCAACAGTTGCTTAATGCAATTACTTGATTAAGGGAAGGCTTTTCATTTCCTAACCACGACAAGAAGAAGCAATAAAGCTGTCGATAATTTTCCAGACAGGGCTGAGGGCTGGTGGTCAGCCCTGACCACATCTTTGCATGGTCATTAACACTTCTCCATCAGTGCGCCCAGCGAAGCCTTGAGGTTCTTCAGGGATTTCAGCTGGATGGGAATGACCTTTTCCTGCAGCAGCTGCCAGGATGGTTTTAATTCCTGAATATGCAGCACATCCTAATGTTTTCCATCAAGCCTCCATTTAAGTCATGTCGTGTTATTTCGAGGTGGCCAACGAGCTTGGCAGCCTTTGGAGTTAAAGATGGGTCAGTGGGGAAGTTCCCCCTCAGAAAGTGCCGGCAAAGGGCTCCAAACTCTGCAAGTATTTCTAAAGAAGATTAATTCCACTGAGAAAAAGTGGGATTTGTCTTTTTTAATGACCAGTTTTGTAACCAGGGACTAAGGGAGAGGTGGTGACACTGTGCTCAGTTCCTGGGGTAACAGGGATCCTTTTCCCTTTTCCCTTTTCCCTTTTCCCTTTTCCTTTTTCCCTTTCCTTAACTTAACTTAGCTTAACTTAACTTTCCTTATCTTTCCTTAACTTTCCTTTCCTGAACTTTCCTTAATTTTCTGTAACTTTCCTTTCCTTTCCTTAACTTTCCTTAATTGTTCTTTCCTGAACTTTCCTTTCCTGGACTTTTCTTAACTTTTCTTTCCTTTCCCCTTTTCCCTTCCCCTTTCCCCTTTTTCTTCCCCTTTTCCCTTTACTTTCTCATTTTCCCTTTCCCTTCCCCTTTTCCCTTCCCTTTCCCCTTTTTCCTTTCCCCTTTTTCCTTTCCTTGGGATGTGAAATAATGACAATAAAAATAGGAATAGAGACAGCTTTGGGTGTAAAACAGGCTCCAGCAAAGACAGGAAATATCCAGGACACAGGAAAACCTCATTCATGTCCAGAGGTTTGCCAGTGGATCCACAAAGCTGCCACAGCAGCACAATGACAATATTTAAACTCAATATTCTAACCTACAAAAAGTCCAAATCACCACAAAACATCCCAGGAGCTGAGCCTTGCCCTGCCTGCCAAAGATTCAAATAACCCCAATGAGAATCCCTGCTCGTGTTCCCTCCTCGCTGTCAGAGTTTGTTTAATCTTCTCCAAACAAAAAAAAAAATTTAAAGATATTCTGCTGACAACTAAAAATAACTCTGAGCCCATTTCTGATCGTTTTGCTCCCATATTTAACAACTGCAAAGCTGAATATTCCTCCTGATTTCCTTTTTCAGTATTTTGAGGGTGTCTGGCAGCTCTTTCATTTCATTTTTCTCCTCTTGTGTTCCACGCTCTGATGTTTTCTCCTATGAAATTGCCCAGCTGCTGGAATGTCCCTTCTCCAGCCCAAAATGCAGAATTAAGTATTTTAAAGCTGAACTTGGAATGCATGGGGAAAATGTAATTGCTAAAAATACCCCCTTCCAATATATTTTATTTAGGATGGTTTTCCACAGAGTTTTCCTTCAATTTGCTGGATTTATTTCTTTTTGAGCAGCTAAATTTCAGTTCTTAGCAAGGAATTTTTTAGGAATTCCTAATCAACCAGCCAATTTTATTTATAGGGATTCCAGTTGGGCAACTCCTCCCATAAATGCACCAAAAAAATGCAGTTTTGAGAGCAGGAACAGCTACAGCCCCAAAATCTCACCTGGAAAATAGGGGGAAAATTGGATTTCCTGGTTATAGCTGTGCTTGTGGTCAGTATTTGAGGAGAAACCTACTTTGGTTCTTCACCAAACATCAAATTTGTTTCCTGCCTTGAAGAGAATTCCTAAATTTCCAGAGGGGGAGACGTGGAGGAAAGTCAAGAAGGGATTTTTGCAGGGAAGCTGATCATTTCCATAGCTCTGGGCTTTTCTAAACTGCATCATCTGCTTTTAGAAAATTGGAATTTTGGGATGGAATTTAGGCAAGATCTCGGAACCATCAAGTGTGAATTCCTGGAATGAATGTTCCTGAATATTCCTAGAAGAAAACCCAAAGTGCTCCCAAAAAAAAAACAAACACCAAAAAAACCCCCAAAAAACCTCAGATGGGGGAGCACTCAGAGATTATATGATGGAGAAATTTGGTTTGCAAGGAAACTCCAAGAATTTGTGTATTCCCAGGAGTCAAAACCTCTGGTGTTGTTAAAAATAGCATGAAAGGAGTTCCTAGAGGGGAAAAAAAAAAGATTCCTGGATGATTTTTGTGCTGATTGTGGGAAGTGTTTACCCTGCATCCCACTTTCTGTAAAAGATGAGAGATTTCTGAGGAAAATATTCCAGGAGAGCACGGGAATTCACTGGCAGGGAAACACAGCAGGGTGACAGAGAGGCAGGATTTGGGGGGGGGAAAAGATGAAATTCCATGATTTCACTGCAAACAGCTGATCCCAGCTCCTTCCCGAGGCAGAAGGAGAGAAAGCGGAGATGAAAAGAGGAAATCTTGGCAGAGGAAATGAAAAGAGCTTTATTAGCGAGGTTCTTCTCCTGCCTGACCCAATTATCAGATTTTGCATTTAAGTTTAAGACAGCAGATCAAACAACGAGAGCCACTTTGTACTCGTGCCAGGAGCCCAGATGAGATCTCTCAGGACTCTCCTGCATGCCAGGAATAAGAAACTCTGCCTCTCCCCAAATTTGCTGTCTGCATATGGTGCGACGTGCAGAAAATAACCCGATTCAGGACTGGCTGGAGGAAGGCCAGGATTTATGGCACTTTATCAGCTGGGCTGGGAGGGGGCAGCAGGAGGAAGAGGAAAATCTAATTATAAGTTTCCCCAAATAAGCTAAAAAAGAATTGCAGGCAAGTGCAAAGGTTGGTGTCATGCTAAGGTGGCCAAAGGAATGAAGGGTTGGGGACGTTCGTCTTCAAATTTGGGGATTTTTGTTTAGTCGGGGGTAGAAATTCACCTCAAATATCTCCAAGGTGAGGCACAGCAGCTTCTGAGACACCTTCTAAACCCCCAGGCTGGGGGTGTTCAGATCCTGAATTCAGAGAATACAGAACAAATACTCTGGGAAGGAGATGTGAACAAATTGAAGGCGATTAAAAGGAAAAGAAAATAAAAAAAAGAAATTCTGTAAATGGAGTGACTACAACCAAATGGTTTGAGAGGAAATGAGGGGCAGTGAAAAGGACTAAAAGTTGACAAAATGATTCCTGCTGAAATCCCCAAATCAGGCAAGAAAGAAGAATCTCTGCAAGAGACTCTCCCTCTCTGGGTTGCAGCGTTCCAGCTTGGGGGGTTTTAAGGATTTGGGATTGAACGAGACCTGAGATACTTTGGAAGGATTTTCCTTCCCCTTTCACTGGGAGCACTGGAACCCCCTCTACCTCTGCACAGGGGTGGAGAACTCGTTTGTGGGCCACGATGTCATAAAAATAATTTGTGTTGCTTTCACCTGTGCAAATAAAAGCAAAGAACAGCAAAGATCTAAGAGCTAATGGGGCCTGAGCACATCCCTTTAAACAAAACCAGAGGCAAACTTTTCTGGGAGAGTTTAAACTCAGCTTTGCCACGGAAGAGCTTCCTCCCTCCCCTCCTGCAAGAGATGCTCTGGGTTTTAATACCTGCACTCATTTTCCCAGCTGGTTGTGACCCTTTGGCACATTTATTCCTGAACTATTTTAGGGTTTCCGTGCATTTTTTATTACCACCTGTGCTCCTGAGTGCTGTCCCAGCCTTGTTTTCGGGAGACAACTGCAATCCTGCATTTATCATCCCCTTTGGGCTGAAGCCACTTCGAATGGACTTTATTATTATCCACCACATTCCTCAGGAGGAAATATCCAGCCCAGACTTGGCTGCCTCGCTCCTAAACTTGTTCCATGGGGAGCTTTTTGGAAAAGGAGGCCAGGACTCTTTTATCCTCCAGTTTTCCTACCTATTTTCACTGCAGCTTAAATAGAGTTTTGCTTTTTCTCTGTCGTCATCCAGCAACAAACACAAACAGACCCTGCTTGCTTTTATGATTTCCCTTTACACAAATATTTAGGGACGACAGTCCTGCTTTAGCCAGATGTGAGGGAGCCACTTGTGATCCAGATGTTTTTGCATCCCCTTTTCTCCTCCTTTTGGAGGACCAGAAAAGCCTCAGCATGTGTAGAAAAAAATATGAAAGACAGAGGTCTATAAAATCATAAATACAGTGTCAAAAGTGAGAGTGAACGTTATTCACTCAAGAGCAAAAAACTGTCAGGCAGCTTTTTTGAAATTACTTTTTCACACGGTTTTTAATTAAATCCTGGAATTTTTTGCCACAGAAGGCCGCAGAGGCCAAATTGGAAATGAATCCAAAAGAGTTTAGACACGTTCACAATGAACACATTGGATGAAGCCATGGAGGGAAAGCTCTGTTGCTGTCTGTAATAATTTATAAGCAATTCTCAGACCCCAAAATCCCCACCCCAAGTCCAGATTCTCCCAATCATCACACAAGATGAGAGATTCTTTGCTGTCCCAGGATTAATTTTATCAGGAACGCACAAACCAGACGTGATGTAGAGGACAAACCAACCTCTCATGCAGCAGCATAGCTCTAAAGAACATTCCTGCTCTGCAGCTCGGAGGCTGAGCTTCGCCAGGGATGGAAAACCTTGGTTTTCCTTTCAGGAATCCCAAATTTTGCCTTTTCCATGGACTTTTTAGATTTTTCCTTACTGCAACAAAGACATCATCAGGTGACTGCTGGGTTTGGGACTGCTGGGTTTGCCCTGAGCTGAAGGAGTGTGGAGAAATTTGATCCATCTGGAAGGAATCTTCTGGAGGGGAAATATCTGCAGCTGCTCTTCCCAGCTCCCCTTCCCACCTGGGGGAAGCTGAGTACAACAAATCAGCCCCCTAAACCCAAGAACAGCTCTCCAAAGTCTGTGAGCTGTTGTTCCCACAACATTCCCTGGAAAGCTCCAATCCATGGGATCGTCCTCTGCCAGGATGAGTGGCTGATAATTAACAACATTTCGTTCTTTGCAATCAACAAATCAGTCAATCTGAATTAGAAACCTTTGCTCTTAATCTGGTCCCAACCTGCTCCATTTTCTTTCCACCTCATCCATAACGGCTTCAACACCACCATGGGGCTGGGAAGGGAATCATTTTTCATGGAAATGTTTTGGCTCCCCCATGACAGCCCCGTGTGTTGCAGCGTTTTGTGTTTCTTGGTTAAATCCTGCTCATTGTTTGCTCTCTTTTTTCCCTTTTTCTCCCCCATTTTTTTCTTTCCCTAAGCCACGTTGGAATAAGGAAACACAAATATATAAAAAGCAGCTGTTGAAATGTAATTAAAGAACAGACGGGGCCTTGTGCCAGGCCTGCTGAGGGGAAGGAGAGCCTGAACCCTCCTCTGGACACGCCCCAGCACTGGGATGCAGCTACTGGAAGCAATTCCTGGTCACGGAGTGGGAGCAGAGAAAGGAGAATCCAGAGGGGGAGCACACAAAGGCAGATCCAGAGTGGGAGAAAAGAAAGGAAGAATCCAGAATGGGATCTTTAGGAAGATCCAGAATCTGCTCCAGAATGGGAGCAGAGAAAGGAGAATCCAGAGTGGGAGCACACCAAGACAAATCCAGAGTGGGAGCACACAAAGGCAGATCCAGAGTGGGAGCAAAGAAAGATCCAGAATGGGAATAGAAAAGAGACAGATCCAGAGTGGGAACAGAAAATCCAGAATGGGAACAAAGGCAGATCCAGAATGGGAACAAAGGCAGATCCAGAGTTGGAATAGAGGCAGATCCAAAGTGGGAACAGACAATCCAGAATGGGAACAAAGATAAATCCAAAGTGGGAAGAAAGAAAAATCCAGAGTGGAAACAAAGACAGATCCAGAGAGGGAACAGAGAAAAGACAGATCCAGAGTGGGAGCTGATGAAGGCAAATCCAGAATGGGAATAGACAAAGGAAAATCCTGAGTGGGAACAAAGGAAAATCCAGAGTGGGAACAAAGAGAGATCCGGAGTAGGAACACACAAAAGCAGATCCAGAGTGGAAATAGACAAAGGAAAATCCAGACTGGAAACAAAGGGAGATCCAGAGTGGGAACAGACACAGGCAAATCCAGGGTGGGAACAGATAGAGGCAGATCCAGAGTGGGAGCAGAAAAAAGCAGATCCAGAGTGGGAACAGACACAGGCAGATCCACAGTGTGCATCAGTCCTGCCATGTGGCTGCTTCAGTTGGATCAAAGGAGAAGTAAATTTTATTTTCATTCCTACTAAACAAGGCGGTTTTCTTCCAAAGCAAATGTTTAGGAATCGGTTGCATAAAGGAAGCCTGAATATTTCACAGGGATTCCAAGAGCTGCAGAGAGCAAAGCTCTACAGAACCAGAGGGAAATGTCCCATAGTGTCTGGAGAGATAAGTAGAGCTGGAATTTTCCTGTGTTACAGCCCCTCTTCTTAGGTGATTTATCACAGAAATGTTCTTTCATGGAATCATGGAAAGGTTTGGGTTGGAAGGGAGCTTAAAAATCATCCAGTGCCACCTCTGCCATGGCAGGGACCCCTCCCACTGTCCCAGGCTGCTCCAGCCCCAATGTCCAACCTGGCCTGGGACACTGCCAGGGATCCAGGGCTGGCCACAGCTGCTCTGGGCACCCTGTGCAAGGGCCTGACCACCCTGCCAGGGAACAATTCCTGACCAAAACCCCACCCAGCTCTGCCCTCTGGCACTGGGAAGCCATTCCCTGTCTCCTGTCCCTCAATCCCCTGGAAATAATGCCTCTCCATCTTTCTTGTCAGGTCCTTCAGGGCCTGGAATTCTGTCCGTTTTTAACAAAACTCTGATACATTTTTGTCTATTCCTATCGCCATATCCTTGCCTGAGAGCCCCTTAAATTCAAAGTTATATTAATTCAGAGGGAGGGGGGTTTAAATTGTCCATTCCAAGGGAGGCTCCTGCCTTCCTTAGCAGACACCTGTCGTTCAAACCATGACAATTTTTTAGCCAAATATATCTGCAAAAATTCCCCCCCAAAACCCCCAGATTTCTTCTTTTCTGGTAGGAGATAAGGAGGTTTCAAAGTCAATAATAAAGCCCTTGGGAATTGTCACTCTCCAGCTTTCCTGGGGCTCCTTCAGGCCCTGCAAGGCCACCCTGAGCTCAGCCCAAAGCTTCTCCTGTGCAGCTGAACAATGCCAGCTGTGCCAGCCTTTCCTGCCAGCAGAGCTGCTCCATCCTCTGCTCATCCTGCTGCCTCCTCTGGGCTCTCTGCAGCAGCTCCAGCTCCTCCCTGTGCTGGGACCAGGGCTGGGGCAGCTCTGCAGGTGGGGGCTCACCTGAGGGCTGACAATCCCAATCCCTTTCCTGCTGCCCAGCTGGGCACGGGGGCTCTGGGCTGGGGCAGGTCCAGCTCTCCCAGGGCTGCTCCATCTGCTCATCCCAGCCTGGATTGATCCTGGGGTTGTCCCGACTCAAGTGCAGCCCCTGGCCTTGTTAAACCTTTATGAAATTCCCACCTCCATGGCCCTCTGGATGTCCCCATCCTTCAGCAGTGTCACCACAGACCTCACCTTGCTGCTGGCCCTCCTGCACAGGAAAACAGATGAGAATTTCCATTTTACTTTGCTAAATATATCCCCCCAAGCTGCCCCAAGCAAAACAATTTTCTGCAAGAATCCCAAATCCTGCCTTGGCCAAACCAAACCAGCGGTGAGGAGAAGACAAGGCTGAAGCATTTCCAGATGGTTTTGCCTTTCCAGTGGTGCCATACAACCTTTTATGTGCTGGAAAACACCACCAGGGCATTTATCCATTGAAATATTCTCTATTTTCCCCTCACCTGCTACATAACCCAAAATTTTGGCTCCTCCAGTCAATGCCCAAACTTGAAAAGGCAAAGAAAATTTAGAAAACAAGGAGTTTTCTGGGAAAAAATCCCTCCAAAGAAGCAGGGCTAAAATATAAAATGAAGCAATCTGGGATTTTATTTTTGGTTCGTGTTGTCTTCCAAGCTCACCTCTAATTTCCCAGAGGGAACAGTTTTTCTCCTGATTGATGGAAATTTAAGTCTCCTCATAGGAAGGGTTTCCCTTCCAGAAAATGGAAACTTAAAAAAAATAAAATGAAAAGTATCAGGCAACACAAAGCTGTGCCAAAGAACAGAATTTTCCAAAGATTTGGCTGGAATAATCACTTTGTTTTACATGGCAAAATCTGTGCTGAGGAGAAAACATGAAGATGTGGAAAATGCAGAAGCTGGGTTTGATTTTAAGAGTCAATTTTATGTGCAGGGTTGGAAATCCAGGATTATCCATGTGCTGATAGGTGAAGCCACAAAAATAAACAGGAATAGGGGAAAATAGCAGAAATTTCAGGATTCAGTGGTGCCTAAAAGTTAAGCAAGAGGATGTGGGTGTCATTAGAGAGGTGAAAGTGAATTTTGGTGGGAAATACCAACCATTTATCTTTCTAATTTTAGTGGATCCCATAGCAGGGGTTGGAATGGGATGAGCTTCAAGGTCCCTCCCCACCAACCCAAACAAATCTGAGGGGACTTTTTTAAACCAAGCCTAAATTTTGCTGTCTTGGCACCTTGAGACGACCTCCTGGAATGCACAGAGGGAAATGGGAACTGGTTCCTCTCAGATTGCTGCTCTTGGATGAAAAATTTGGGACAATTTTGCTCTGTCTCTCTCCAGACTCCTCATGCAGGGATTGCCCTCATCTGAGAGCTGCATAAACCCCCAAAATTCCTTCCCAGCCCTTATTGACTGCTGTGAGACTGTGTTAACATGGATTTTTTCAGGCTTTCACCCACTTCTGATGTGAATTCCCAGTAAATCTTGGAACGTTCTGCAAATGAGGCCCGGCGTTGTTATCTCTCCTCGGCACATGGGGGATGGAGTTAGAGGAAGGGGGATCTTATCAGCTCAGGCTTAACCCCTGACTGATTAAACCTAGCCTATCTGGGAGTCCAACAGCAGCAGAACCCCTCTGCTTTTTTTAGGGTTTTTTTAGGGATGTGACTTGGGCAAGCAAGAGAGGAAAATAATTCTGGGTTTCTCCTGCGAGGCTGAGCTCTCTGACTGCCCCACTTAAGAGCGAGCCTGACTTTCTCATCCCCTTGACTTCTGTGGGACAAAAGGATGTGCTGAAAGTTAAACCAGAGCTTGAATTGGTGCTTTTGTAGGGTTGAGCCCTTTTGAGCCACTGGCACGACACTGCAGCCCCACAAATGGAGATAAACCCGCTTCAAATGGAGATAAACCCAGTCCTAACCCCGGCGGGGCCTGCCTGGAGGGATCTGTGGGATCCCTGAAGGAATAAACCAGCCCCAAAGTGGCACCAGTCCCACTCAGAGGCTACAAAATCCAAATCATTTCACAGCAGAAGCGCTGCCCTCCCTCAAATGCAGCCGGAGCTGGGAGCAACAGAAAAAACAAGAATTAGGGAGGAATTAAGGGAGCTCCGCTCTTTGCGAGGGTTTGGAGCTCCCGGTTGTTTGTGCCAGAGACACAGGGCTTAAATTAAATCTCTTCCGGCCCAGATGTGCTGGGAGGGGGAGAAGGAGGCAGGAAACTCAGCTTTTCCAACATATTTATTTAGTCCAGACATCATCCACCCTCTGGATATGGTTTGGAGAGGCAGGTGAGGACACGGTGGCACAATTACTGCTCACGGACGTGTGGCCACACTGCCCAGGGCCACCAGGACCTCGGGGACACTGCTGGTGACCCAGAGCCACCAGGACCTCGGGGTGACCACTGGCCTGTGACTGACCTCTGGAGGATTCAAGATTCCCTCTGGGAATTCTTATCCATGAGCAATTCCTTCCTGAGCACGGCTGAGCTGGGCTCTTGGGATCAGTTAAGCCCAACACCCTAACTAAACGTCTTCTTATCCTGGTCTAGGGAAGGGATGGGAGAGGGAGAAGATCCTGCAGGCCAGGAGCCACATTTCAGGGATTCTCCATCCCTGGAAATGTCCCAGGACAGGTGGGACAGGACATGAATACACCTGGGATAATGGAAGGCGCTCCTGCCCATAGCAGGGGGTGGAACAAAATCATCTTTAATGTCCCTTCCAAGCCAAAGCACTCCATGATTCCATGATCTGTGCCCTGGAGCCAGCTGGAATCCTCGGTTGGGCTGGAATTCCACTCTAATGGAACCCAGCCGAGACTTTGCTGCAGCAGCAAGTGCTGACACCATCAGCTGCCACTGATTTAATTGGATTTTCTCTCGTGACTGCCTGGCTGCTCCTAACGAGGCTCACATGGGATGCAGCCGGCACAGGGAGGAATCCGGATCCACTTTGGATTCACTGTGGAGTGGCAGAATCTTAAATTTGGAATATTCCCAGCACAAGGCTGAGAAATAGCCACAGAATAAACCAGTTTGGATTAGCAAGGAAGGAAATGGGTGCTTTGACTCCACTGATGAATCTTCCCTTACTGGTATTGGGTTTGTGTGACAAAATAACTTAAGTGCAGCCCCTGGCCTTGTTGAACCTTTATGAAATTCCCACCTCCACGTCCCTCTGGATGTCCCCATCCTTCAGCAGTGTCACCACAGACCTCACCTTGCTGCTGGCCCTCCTGCACAGGAAAACAGATGAGAATTTCCATTTTACTTTGCTAAATATATCCCCCCAAGCAAAACAATTTTCTGCAAGAATCCCAAATCCTGCCTTGGCCAAACCAAACCAGCGGTGCGGAGAAGACAAGGCTGAAGCATTTCCAGATGGTTTTGCCTTTCCAGTGGTGCCACACAACCTTTTATGTGCTGGAAAACACCACCAGGGCATTTATCCATTGAGACATTCTCTATTTTCCCCTCACCTGCTGCATAACCCAAAATTTTGGCTCCTCCAGTCAATGCCCAAAACTTGAAAAGGTGAAGAAAATTCAGAAAACAAGGAGTTTTCTGGGAAAAAATCCCTCCAAAGAAGCAGGGCTAAAATATAAAATGAAGCAATCTGGGATTTTATTTTTGTTTCATGTTGTCTTCCGGTGAGCACCGAATCGCAGATTTTGGGTGGGAAAAGCTGTGGAGGAGCCTTTTGGGCTGCATATAGAGAAAGGAGGGAAAAAAAAAATGCAGGAAGAGGAAGAAAAAACCCAAAGAGAAGAAAAATTTTTGGGTGCAGCTTTGCAGCAGTGGAGTTTATTTGCTCTGCTACCTGAGTACAAGGAAGCTCTGTGTGTTCCAGCCCTTGGTAAGATTCCTGCAGGGATCCCTGCAGAGGGAGAGGTTGGAAAAGCATCAGCTTATCACAGCCCTCAGCTGGGAAATGGGAAAACCAGGAATGACCCAAATATTTTGATGGGAACGTGGATTTCTTCCTCCTGGCCCCAGCAGTGTGCCTGTCCCACAAAATAGGAGCTTCCCAAGCTGTGTGAAATCCTTGGATTTGTGTCCCTGTTCTTTCTATCCTGTTTTTCCCCAGGGAAAATGGGAGCAGTGCTGTTGGGTGGGGAAAATGGCATTTTCCTGGTGGGAGGAGCAGGAGGAAGGTGGAGATTTCCTCCAGGTACAGGGACAGAGCCAGGGACATGCTGTGGGAAATCCAATCCAAGTGGATTTAGGAGGGATAGGATTTATCCTGAAGGATTAACCAACAGCAGCTAAGCCAGGCTTAAAGGCAGAACTCCCACAAAATTCCCCTGGGTGCTTCACTACAGCAAAGTGACCCTCCCTGCTCCTCCTGGCCTTCTTGAGGTTTGGAATTCCATCCCTGTCAGCCTGGAAGGATTTGTTTAGTCCCAGAATTCCATCCTTGACAGCCTGGCAAGATTTGTTTAGTCTGGGAATTCCATCCCTGACAGGATTTGTTTAGTCCCAGAATTCAATCCCTGACAGGATTTTTAGTCTGGGAATTCCATCAGTGCCAGGATTTGTTTAATCCAGGAATTCCATTCCTGCCAGGATTTGTTTAGTTCCAGAATTCCATCTGTGCCAGGATTTTTAGTCCAGGTATTCCATCCCTGCCAGCCTGGAAGGATTTGTTTAGTCCCAGAATTCCATCTCTGCCAGGATTTGTTTAATCTGGGAATTCCATCCCTGCCAGGATTTGTTTAATCTTGAAATTCCATCTGTGCCAGGATTTGTTTAGTCCAGGAATTCCATCCCTACCAGGATTTTTTGGTCCAGGAATTCCATCCCTGCCAGGATTTATTTAGTCCAGGAATTCCATCTCTGCCAGGATTTTTAGTCTGGGAATTCCATCCCTGCCAGGATTTGTTTAGTCCTGGAATTCAATCCTTGCCAGGATTTTTAGTCCAGGAATTCCATCCCTGACAGGATTTTTAGTTTGGGAATTCCATCCCTGCCAGGATTTGTTTAATCTGGGAATTCCATCTCTTCCAGGATTTGTATAATCTGGGAATTCCATCCCTTCCAGGATTTGTTTAGTCCAGGAATTCCATCCCTGCCAGCCTGGAAGGATTTATTTAGTCCGGGCTGGCTCCTGCTGAGGAAGGCACAGTGAGGTCTTTGTTCAGGGAGCCACCGCCTAAAGCTGGAATTAAATCCTGAATTAAATAAATTTAGTCTGCTCCAGAGCCACGTGTCCCTGTATTTTCAGAGGCCAGGGTTGGACAGCAGCCCCTGTTGGGATATCCCAAAGGAAAGAGGAAAAAAACCCAAAAACCCAAACCAACAGCACTAAAACCAACCCTCACCTAAAACCGCTCTTAAATTTTGGGAATACAGGAATTGTGAAGAGAGGAAAAGGGGAAAAGCTGCAGGTTGTGGTTTGGCTGATGGGTTTTGAGGTTATTTTCCCAGAAAATGAGCACAGCCAGGTTCTCTGCAGCAGAATGTGAGGCTGCTCAGACAAATCCTTCCCACTCCAATCCCTTCCCAAACTCCAATCCCTCTCCTTGTTCCAGTCAGGAGCTGGAAATATTGAGTTTTGTCAGGCTGAGGGCTCTGATTTGATGTGGTAGGAATGTGCTCTGGATAGGGATCAATAGAAATGTTTATTTTGGGATATGACACCTCAGGTTGGGAGCTGGCTCCTTCCAGAAAAATCCCAAGCCCTGAGTCCTGGTGGTGCCAGAGCTTCACTCCCAGCTGATGGCCTTGGGGAACTCCCAAAATTCTGGAGCTGGGAATTCCCACTCCTTTCTTTAGAAAGAAGTGAATTGAAATCAGATTTGTGGGCCCTGATGGGTTTCAGAATGTGCTGGGTGAGAAAAAGCTGAAATTGGAAAAAAAAATCAAATTTTCTGCTGCCTTCAAGTCCAACCCAACCCAAGCACTGCTCCCGTTTGATGCAAACTCAGGATTTTTTCTTTTGGCTAAAATGTTGCTCTTGATTTAATCAGAGAAGCATGGAATGGTTTGGGGTGGAAAAATCCTTAAAGATAATCGAATTCTAAACCCCTGTCATGGCAGGAACACCTCCAGGCTGCTCCCAGCCCCAGTGTCCAACCTGGCCTGGGACACTGCCAGGGATCCAGGGGCAGCCACAGCTGCTCTGGGAATTCCAACCCAGCCTCTCCCCACCCTCCCAAGGAACAATTCCTGCCCCAAATCCCATCCAGCCCTGCCTTATTCCATCTTAAAATTCTTCCCCCTTTTTCTGTCACTGCATTCCCTTCTCCAAAATCCCCCTCCAGATCTCTCATCTCCGTTAGGTTTTGGAATCTTCCTACCGCGCTTTGTATTTTTTGTTTTCCAGCTTTTTTTACTTGTCTGAAATCAGCATCAGAGCCTGGGGAAGAGTTTCTTGAGCCCTTCCTGAAGTTTTTTTTCTGGGTCATTTCTTAACAAAATATCATTGCAGAGCAGCCTGGGACACTGGGAGGTGTCCCAGTCCATGACAGGGCTGGCACTGGATGAGCTTTAATGTCCCTTCCAACCCCAAACCAGTCTGGGATTTCATTTTATGATTCCCTGTGGGGTGGGGGAGCCACTCTCAGATGTACCAGGGGGACAAAATCCTCCAGGAATCACTGGGGCAAATTTTTGGTGTAGAACCAAGACCACATTTCCCTCTGACTGGCACAAAACCCTCAGAGAAAGCAACAGAAAAGAGGGGAAACCCCAAAAACAGATAAAAAGGAAACCCCAAACTCTTTATAAAAGGTTTTGTGTGTAATATAATTAACCAATAATGAATTTCTGAACTTATCATGATGAAGTTTTAATAATAAAGTCTCTACAGCAGCACAGCCATTCATTTTTTGCTCTCCCAAGACAGATCAGACTATGAAATCCCAGCTTTAGTGTTTGAATGCAGCAAGAAAAGCTTTTTGGACAAGGACTGAGAGGCTGACAAGGAACACAGTGTGCAGGACATGTGCAGGCACTCAAACAAAAATGCAAATCCAACTCTGCAGTCTCCAGCTTTTCCGGTGGGAAAGAATTGCCAGAAAATAACTCCAGTCAGGGCAAACAAAAAAGATGCTACTGCTGGAGAAATTCTCTTCAATTGTTTCCAAACTCCCTCTCTTTTTGGAATAACTGAGGGGAAGGTCAGGACACAGCTCCTGGTTCTCTGTCCCTGCTCAGCCTGGGCATGGAGCTGCTCCAGCCTGGAAGGATTGGAGGAGGATCCTGAGGCTGTTCTTCACTCCCACATCTCTCCCCTGACAGGAGAGGCCTTTTCCCAAGTCCTTGTTCAGGAAAAAGCCAAACTGCACTCTTGGTTGTTCTCCCTCTCCACGTTGTTTATTATTTTCTCAGCAGCAATTTCTGCACCCCAGGCTTTACACCAGCTTGGCCTGAGGGACAAAAGGCACCAAAAAGCCTCCAACACACACAATCAAGGTTCTCTTCAAGACAATTCCCCCAATTCTCACCAGGAACAGACATTATTTCTACTTTTCTCCCAAGAACCAACTCAATCTCTCTGCACGGGACACTGTGGCAAATTGTGCCCAATGCTCCTGTGTCCCCAACACTGCAGAATGTGCAGGAGATGGAGAAGGAGGAAGAAGCCTGAAAGCCACAAGGATCCTCCAGCTTGTCTCCATCTCCTTCCCATGCTAACAAGCCCAGCAATCTCAATTTCTCTATCCCCTGGGATCAATTCCATATTCTGCTGGTATCTAATTGCCATTCTGGAAAGTTCTGTTGGATCCCAGAGCCTGGGGAGCCCTTTGCATGGCTGAAGGTTGAAAGCAGTGTTTGTCAGAGGGTTTGGATCCCTTCAAACATGCAGAGCAATATTCTCTGCATTCCAGGTTCCAGCAGATCCCTTTGGAATGACATAAAATCCCAATTTCTGGCTGCCCTGGACAGAGCGGATCTCAGCCAGGTGGGAGAAGGGAAAAGCTCAGGTGGGGTTGAACAGGGCACTGCCATCAGCAGCCAAAAACCTGGGAATCATGGCATGATTTGGGGAAGAAGGGGCCTAAATACCCCCAAATTCCACTTCCTGCCTGGCAAGGAGCAGCTCCACCATCCCAGGTTGATCCAAACCCAATCCAGCCTGAGCTTGGACATTTCCAAAGAAAGAGCTTTTTCCCACAAAACTTTTGGGAATAACCACTTTTAAAAATTTACTATCTGTGAGTAACCTTTCTTGGGAAAGGTATTATTTGTGAACAGCCCTTTTTTTGGAAATGTTTATTTTGGGAATAACCCTTTTTGGAAAGTGTATTATTTGGGAATAAGAGTTTTTGGGAAATGTATTATTTGGGAACAACTACTTTTTGGACATGCATTTTTTAGGAATAAACCTTTTGGGGAATGTATTTTTTTTGGAATAAACCTTTTTGGGAATAACCCTTTTTGGGAAGTTAATTTATTTGGGAATAGCCTTTTTTTAAAAAATTTATTATTTGGGAATAAACACTTTTTTTTTTTTTTTGGAAATGTATTACTTGGGAATAACCCTCTTTGGAAATGTATTTTTTTGGAAATAAACCTTTTTGGGAAGTGTATTATTTGGGAATAGCCACTGTCCCTCAAAAAATCCCAGAAAAATTCAATCCCTCCAAGCCACTATTCCCTCATTTTTATCCCCGTTTTCCTCCTTTTAAAATCCAAATTTCCCTCCTTTTCATTTCAATTTCCCTCCTTTTTATCCCATTTTCCCTCATTTTATCCCAATTTCCCACCTTTTTATCTCAATTTCCAAATTTTATCCAAATTTCCTTTCTTTTTATCCCAATTTCCCTCCCTTTTATCCCAATTTCCCACCTTTTCAAATCCCAATTTTCCTTCCTTTCATCCCAATTTCCCATTTTTTTTTCTCAATTTTCCCCCATTTTGTCCCAATTTTCACCTTTTAAATCCAAATTCCCTCCCTTTTTAATCCAAATTTCCTCCCTTTTATCCCAATTTCCCTCTCATTTATCCCAATTTTTCACCTTTTTATCCCAATTTCCCTCCTTTAATCCCAATTTCCCTCCCTTTTATCCCAGTCTCTCTCTTTTTGTTTGTTTTTTTTTTTTTGTTTTGTTTGGGGGTTTTTTTTTGTTTTTTTTTTTTTTTTTTTTTTTTTTTCAAAAGAATTTTAAATTTTTTTTTTTTTTTTTAAATCCTTAGGGTAATCTAATCCTGTTTTCCGCCATTTTATTTTCCCGCTGGAAAGCACAATTAACGCTTAACTTATCCAGGAGCATTTTAGGCTGGATTAAAATTTAGGAGCGACTCTGGTGAGCCCCGTGAGGAAGGAATTTGGCATCCCAAGGATGACTGAGCAGGGAAAAGCCCAAATTCCCCAATCCCGAGGACTCAGGGTGCCAAATTTAGGATGGGATAAACCCGAACTAATTTTAGGCCGGGCTTGTCTAAGCCAGTCTAAACTCTGCTCCATTTATAGTTGGGCTGCAGAGGGTGATTCAAGCTCCTGATCCTGCAGATTTATTTCGGGATGGGAACAAACCCTATAAGGAGCTGCCTCCCCACATTAATAATTAATGAATGAATTAATTAATTAACTAATGGAGCTGGATTTTTTCCATTCAGCCTCTTCCTGAATATCTCTCCCTTCAGAAATGTCCTTTTCCTGGGCATTTTTGGGGGGAATTTGGAGTTTTCAGGCAGGTGGGCCTTGAGCACGACTTGCAGATAAGCAGGGCTGGTGTAAATTTGAAATATTTATTATTTATCCTACATGGATATTTATTTTTTATTTTATTTAATTTTTAATTTATCTTTATTTTATTTTATTATTTAATTAATTTTAATTTTAATTTTATTTTATTTTAATTTTTATTTTATTTTATTTTTTTTTATTTTAGTGTTACACAAATAAATCCAACCACATTAATGTCACGACTTCCCCATGTTACCCATGGCAGAATGGGATTTTTCCATAAAGTGAGCCTCATCCCAAAAAATCTCATCCTTCCTGGGAGGAAGAGGAAACAAAATTCTCCATTTTTTGGGGAATCCATTTTTTGGGAATTTGAACTCTCCTTTTGAACAACTTGTAGATAAACAGGGCCAGCATAAATTTGAGATATTTATGATTTATCCTACATGGAATATTTTCATTATTGTCATGCCTAAAAATATTTGTTTCCTGCCTTTTTTTCTAAAGTTCCATTACAGTGATTACAACACCAATAAAACAACAATTAAACCTCTCCAACAGGAATAAATCCCCCTAAAACTTCCAAAAGAATCACTCAAGGCTTTGGATAGGAATTTTTTATTAAAGGAGCTGCAGGGAAATTGGGAATTTGTGTGTCCCAAGGATTTTTCCTGCCTGTAAAAAGTTACAGCACTGGAGTTTGACATGAACAGAGGGAAAATTCTGATGTGGATCCCAGATTTTTCACATATTGCAGTGAGATAAAGATTAAAATCAGGGAATTCTATCCCTCCCTCCCGTTTTAGCCCCCTTGGAGCAGAGAGAGTGAAATCACTGGGGGAATTTGGGAATTTGTGTCTCCCAAGGATTTTTCCTGCCTGTAAACAGTTACAGCACTGGAGCTGGACATGAAAAGACAGAAATGTCTGAGGTGAATCTTGGGTTTTTCACATACTGCATTGAGATAAAGATTTAAATCAGGGAATTCTATCCATCCCTCTTGGAGCAGGGAGAGTGAAATCACTGGGGGAATTTGGGAATTTGTGTCTCCCAAGGATTTTCCTGCCTGTAAAATTAGTTACAGCACTGGAGTTTGACATGAAAAGAGGGAAAATTCTGATGTGGATCTCGGGTTTTTCACACAGTCCAGTGAGGTAAAGATTTAAATCAGGGAATTCTATCCCTCCCTCCAGTTTTAGCCCTCTTGGAGCAGGGAAACAGCTGAGAGTGAAATCACCGAGGCACGTGGGAGTGAGTCAGGCAGGAGAAAAGGATCGGGAGATTCCAAGTGGGAAATTCTCAGGATCCAGACACACTTCCAAAGCCATTTCCAAGAGCACATAGCTGAGCCCTTGTTACTGTTTGGCTTTGTTAGGTTTAGTTAGGTCTGGCCTAGACTCAAAGGTATCTCGTTCAGACTCAGTTGTTTATTTTTGCCTTATCTCACAGTCTCACACGATGTGAGCTCTGCTTACACAGTAGGAAAAAAATGGCCACTTCTACGTAGTTTCAAGGACTTTTAAACAATAAAGAAAACCAATTAAAACCCAACACCTGAGATATTTTTATTTATAACCCAATTAAAGAACACTCAATGCCCACAATGTGACAATTAGAAAAGCTTCCCTTAAACCCAAGAAGGAG